>ML102008.1:10929-28437 GCA_003697995.1 Taxidea taxus jeffersonii | reverse complement strand
GGGAAGCAGGCTCCCCACTGAGCAGGGAGCCCGATGCGGGGCTCCATCCCAGGTCCCCGGGATCATGACCTGAGCCGAGGACGTACGCTTCCCCGACAGCCCCCCAGGCCCCTCAAGGTGCTTTCATGTATTGTCTCTCGTAATCATTTATTCAGTCAGCACAGACGTCCGTGACATAACGTCCTTTGGTATGGAATCCTGGGGTCCTCGGGGCCAGCCACACAGGGCTGCGGGGTGTGTGGGCCTCGGGCGGGTGTTCGGGGCAGACTCGGGGCCTGCCGCTCGGGGCCGCTCTGATGGCACAGGTGGTATCCGTAGCAGGTGCGGCGGAAATGCTCTCCATTCCCGGGCGACTTTCCACCGGCAGAGACCGTGGCCTGTACCTGGAGCCCAGACGAACAAAACAGCAAGAAACCAGGACTCTTTTGTGAAACCTCCCAGTTACTGCAGGAAGCCATGCAGGTCTCCCCCACGGCAGCGGGCGGCGGCACCCCTGACCTGCTGTCGGAAGCCCGTCCTCTTGTGCTCCGCTGGCCGCAGCGCAGAAGGTCTGCTGAGCCTTTGAACGGGGCTGTGAGCCACTTGGTCCCACCAGGCAGCGGTCTGTTGAGTCTGCCTGAGGCCTGATGGTCCCTTTGGTTGTCCCTTCATATCTAAGGTTTATAAAGAAATTCTTGTGGGGCCTGGGTGGCTCAGGTCATGATCCCAGGGTTCTGGGATCGAGCCCCTCGTCGGGCTCTCTGCTCAGCGGGGAGCCTGCTTCCCCCTCTCTCTGCCTGCCTTTCTGCCTACTTGTGATCTCTATCAAATAAATAAAATCTTTAAAAAAAGAAAGAAATTCTTAAACAGGGCGTCACTGAAGAAAAGTAGCCACATGGATCAGGTTGAAGTGGGAGGGTCACTAAGTGATCAGAGTCACCCCACTGGTCCTGCAAGTCCCCAAGGTGGCTGGGCTGTCTGCAGACCTGCTGGCGGATGTCAGGGATCAGAGAAGAGGGAGGCCATCGAGTGGGTTGGACTCTGCAGGTAAAATTCTCCTCGTCTCCCCAGTAGACAGGTCCAGGAGCCGCCGCCCGTGGTACCTCGATGTGGAAGATGTGCGCGTGGGCTTCCCTCTTGGTGGCAACTATTGAGTGCCACCTGGGTGTTGTCCGGGGTGACTCTGCCTGGTAAAACGTGTTGGTGACAGGTGCACCTTGCTGGTGGGTAGTTCAGCCGGGTTCCTGGGTGATTCTGGTGGTGGAGCTGGTTTACCTACTGTCCGATGTGACATCTGAGTAACACTCCTGCCGTCCAGGAGAGAGCCCGCCACCCAGTAGCCGGGGCTGCTCTTCGGCGACCCGTGTGCTCCGTGCTGGGGCGGGCGTGCGGATGGCGTGCGGCTCTCCCGGCCTCTTCTGGTGAGCGTCGTTCTTAGCCGGTGAGGAGGCGGCCTGGGGAGAGCCCGGGGCCTGCCGGGTGGCAGTGTGAGCCCGGCCCCGGGCCGTGTGCCTGCTGCTTGGTGAGGGAGTGGTGCTCTCGGGGGAGGCCCCCCGTCCCCCGCCATCTGACAGCCAGCACGGGATCTGTCCTGTAGATGTTCCTGTTTCTTAAATGGAGAACGAGCACGCAGGGCCTGCTTCCAGTGCGCCCCGGGACAAGCGGCCTGAAGCTGGCTTTCTCATGGGGAAAGCCCCGACGCCACGTGCGGCCTCTCGGCGCCTTTGGTGCGTTCGTGTGACGTGTGTATGTGCCTCGGCTGGCCGTGTTTCATTTCGTTGCGTCGCACGCTCGGACTTTTTTGAAGTTAAACATTTATCTGTATTCACCTCGGCCGGGAAGTTGGCTTTACGAGACAGATGGACGTGGCGAAGATCTCTTCGCTTTGACAGCGGAATCCCAGAGGACGGTGTCCTGCCCTTGGCGGTGAGGCTCGCTGTCTTGGAGCCGCGGCCGCCTTCGCAGGGGCCCCCAGCGGGCCGTGAAAGAGACAGACGCCCCTGAGTGGCGTGCGGCGGTGGCGCGGTGAAGCTGGGGCTTCACTCTAGTCATTTAGAGCGACGCAGACCCGGTGAGGCAAACAGCCAGTTGAGAAAAGCAGTCAGGCAGCAACCGAGTGGCCGCGAAGAGGAAGGAACGCGTGGCTGAGCCCCGGGTGTGTCCTGAACCCGGGTCTGAGCAGGGTTAGCCGAGGTGGGCGCGCCGGCCCCGTGTGGCAGCAGGCGGTCGGAGTGGGACCTTTCCGGGTTCACGGTTGGCTCAGTGCAGCGCCCCCCAGCCTCGCTCCTCCGGTTTTCCCTGACTCCGTCTGTGCCTGCCTTGCCTTCTGGGCCAGAGCGGTGTGAAAGGGCTTCCCTTTCGGTTCTCTAAAATCCGAAACTGCATTAAAATGTAATGTCTGTTCACTTTACCCCAGTAGAGTTCCTGATTACCAGCCTGTGTGGGAGGGTCCAGATTTAGGGAGCTTTATCTGGGACTTAACAGGGCTTCTCGGAAGATTCAGAACTGGTGGTTTATAACAAGACGGCTTTGTGACCGACTCCCTGTGATAGAAAGTGCCTGGTCATCTCACGAAGTTAGTATTAAAGCAGATCCCATTGGATGTAAGTTAAGCACGTTTTTTCGAAAACTACGATAGGGATGTGTCTTCTGTAGGTTGAAGCATAGTCTGACGGTGAGAATTGAAGCAGTTTGGGAACTAGAACTCGAAGCTGGTCCTGTAGGGAAGTGTCTGCTCTTCCTGCCACCCGCTAGATGACCTCCGGCCTCTCTCAGTCCTGCCCCGCTCTCTAGTCCTCAGCATGTGCGCATCGCGGTCAGAGTCAGGCCCTGCCCCCGGTGGTGTTCTGCTGTGGCCGCACCCCTGGTCCTGGGCTGCTGCTCTGGCCACTTCTCCCCTAGGAGAAACCAGGTCCCTAGAGCACTGGCATGTCTTGGCCTGCCGCCTTGGGGTTTCCAGTGCCGCCTGGGCTCTTCCCCTGCACCCAGCCAGCTGTGGGGCTGCCACTCTGTCCTCTGGTCTCTGGAGGGGACCAGAGCAGCAGCTGGCAGTTGCCAGGGAGGACCTCCTAGGAGTGGAGCGCTGCACCCCAGAGCGGAGCTGACCGTTGGTCCCTTGGCCTTTGGGGCTCCTGTTTCTTAAGTAGTAAATGTATTATTTGGGTTGGATGATCTATAAGACCATTTCCATTTCCAAATACATGACCAGTGAGTGGCTGTGGCTGGAACAGCGAGAGAGTGGCTGATGGGGGCGCAGGGCCAGTCGAGGCCAGCAGGAGGCCAGGACGCATGCTGGGAAGGGACAGAGTGGGACTTCCTGTCTGCCTTCCTGTGGCCTGCTGCCCTGCGACATAGTCCTCTTTCCTCCAGCTGTCCCTCCCTGGGCACCCCTTCTAGCCACTCTGATCTTATTTCCTCCCTGGGTAAACACACCAACAAGGAGGGGCATCAGTTTCTCATTTCACAATGATTTTCTGTCCTTTCAGCCAAGGAGCCTCCCTCTGCCCCCAGTTCTTCCTGGCAAGTGTTTTCCTGTTTAAAGGGAACACTGGACCCCAGTTTTTCCCTGCAGTTGGGGTCTCCTGTTGGCCAGTGGTTGCCCACGATTGATTAATTCATGGTGTAATTCAGGGCATCAAGAGAAGTTCTACTGGGGACAGTCTTGGGTTGTGGAAGAATGAAGAGATTAGGGGAAGAAGATCTAATAAACATTTAGTTCTCTAAGGGCTCAAGCTTTATTCAGTCTTTTAATATCAGGTCATTAAATATTTTTACCTCAGGAACTCTGTCTCCCATCCTGTAGAGGAAGTAACCTTTCCTGATGGCGCATGGTGACATCACTCAGCTGTGTCGTTGCGCCAGGGGCCTGGGGAGTAGGCTGCGGTAACGGTGGAAGTAGCTCTCCCTTCCCGGGCCTCTGGTCCACTGGGGAAGATGGCAGTGAGCAGGCACAGCTCTGAGGCCTACCTCGTGCGGACTACCAGGCTCCTGACCTGGTCAGTTGGGTGGAGCCGGGGGTCCCCTCCTGTCTCAGGGATCCTGAGGGTGCGCGGGAGCTGGCAGGGGTGAGAGGGCTGTCCTGGGCTGAAGGGTCTGCTTGGGAAGACCCAGGGTTGACTGAGGGCCTAAGTGATAGCCTGGGTATGGCAGGATCGTGGGGAGCGCAGGGGGTAAAGCCAGGCGAGGCTGGAGTGGGCATCGGGGGGAGACAGCTGGCCCTGCACACATAGCCAGCTCTGCAAGCACGCGCGGTCTTGCCAGGAGCTGTGGGAAGCCACGGAGGAGTCTGGAGCGGGGCAGCGATGTGGTCCCCCGGTCCCCGCAGAGATGGTGCTACGGCCTGGGGGACAGGAGCGGGAGGGGCTGGGAGCGCGCACGCGGGGCGTTGGCCGGGGAGCGAGGGGGTCTGCATCAGAGGGACAGGAGAGGGTGGCCGTGTGACTGACCAGGGGCTCGGGGACGGTGGGGACTTGTTGAGACAGTGCGCAGGTGCAACAGCAGGGGACGGTGTGTGGGGTCCACGGCGGGGGGCGGGCCCTGGACCCCACACTGCCTGGCGGGGCGGGTGCTGGAGCCTGTCTGTCTGCGGGGCGTCCCGGTGCTGGTGTGTTGGGGGTGCCCGGGGAGGACTTGCTGAGTCGGCACCTTTTAGTGTTTGTTCATGGAATGCGAAGGAGAGGTCTTCACCCTTCCCAGAGTTCATACCAGTTATCTCGTCTTCAGAAGCTACAAGTTCACGCTCTCCATGAAATTCAAATATGCTGAGGATTGAGGCTCATCTGTTCAAGTTATGTAAGATGTCTGTCTTCCAGAAGAACCTTAATATAAATGATACTCAAAACGTGTCCCAAATGGCTTTGTTTTGCACCCTGGATATTTTGAGGGTGTGTGACAAGCTGGGTCACACCCAGTGGGTATAATTCATCAAATTCGCCTGTAACGTTCCGAACTCTGAGAGCGTCGCAGGCGCTAGTCTGGCCGGCAGGTAGCACCGGCGGACGGAGCGGAGGCTCCTTGCTCCCAGCGAGCTTGTCTCCAGGTCCCTGCCGGTGCACCGCTCTCCCCTCCCAGCCTCAGCGCTCCTCCGCCCCCGTGGCAGCTGGTGCTTCTGAAGTGAGGCTTTTCTGAAAGGAGGAAGCGGCAGTGGGACGTTACAAGATTGGTCTCTTCGCTATCTTGAGCTCCGCGGGGGAAACGTGGAATGCCTGGACTCCACGGCTCCACCACGGCTCCTCCCCAACCCCACCGGCTCCTCCCGGGTCTGTCGCTGTGAGTTGGTGGCATCCGCCCACATCGCAGACCACCGCCCTTCCAGAGCCTAGTCTCTTCCTCCTCATGTCCGGGCCGCGTCATTGTCGCTGTCATTGTGGGTCTCCAAGCCACCGTTGCTATCTCTTGTGGGGAGGCGGCACCCTCTGCTCCCTCTGCTTCCACTCCTGCCCCCGACAGCCTGTTTTCCAGGTAGAGAGAATCTTTAAAAAGATGAGCTGCTCTTCAAAGCCCACGGAAGGGCCACCAGCCCACCAACATTCCGCACGGTGGCCCCTGGGCCCATGCAGGGCCACACACAGCTCCTCCTGGGCCTGGCCAGTCCGTTCCCGGCTGTGTGAACAGAACCTTAAAATTTTTGAACATTGCAGGCCAGTTACTTTGTAGAACGTTCTTTCAGTTTAGGTTTTCCTCCTGCTTACTCCTGATTAAATTCAGTTTCTGTAACTTGGGCAGAAAAATACAGAAGCCACAGTGCCTTTCCTTACTGTGTCCTCTTGGGTGACGGCAGTCTCATTTTGTCACGTAACTGGTGATAGTGTTCTCTCTGATTTAGGTAGAAGTGTCTTCCAGACGTCCCCATAAAGTGGCCTGCTTCCCTTTGTCATTGAGAACTGTTTCTTGGGGATGTGCTTTGAAAGTATATGAATAACTCATTTCCCATCAGATTTTTATTAATATTTAGGAGTATCAGTATGGGCTCCTGGTTTCTTATTTATGTAAGCTGTGATTATCAGTATTTACTTTGACCATGTCTCTCCTTTCTGGCACAGGCTGTTCAAGCATGGGCTCTGGCGAGCCCAGGGAGTCCCGGTTGTCCGGCGGGAGGATGGTCCTGAGAACCCAAGACCGGGCCCTCGTTGTGCTTATTGCTGCCCCCAGGCCCTCTCTGTGGGTAGAGCAAGGACAGTAGGGATGGACGCAGCCATTTATGTCTGTGTTTTGATATCTCTGTCCGTTGAAAATCATGAGGTCACACCGACGCGTCTTGATTCTAATCCAGTACTGTGGGATTTGTAACTTATTCGTAACTCCCTTCTCTGACCGTGAGGAACTGGGCTCCTCTTCTCCTGAATCTGTTTACTTGCTGGATCAGTGCTCCTGGATGTAGCAGATCTCCCCTCCCTGTTCACCCTGTTCCGTTTCCCTGCAGGGACATCCTCCTGACCCGAGCATCTCCCCCCATGGGCTCTGACCCCTGCTGTCTGTTGGGCTCCACCTCAAGGGTGCTAGCCGGAGACGAGCAGAGGGAAGAGACAGAGGGACAGAGGAGGCAGAAGGGACTGGGGGCTTCTTCCTGCTCCTTTTCCCCTGAGCGATGCCTTAGTAACCCTTCTCCGTCCTCCTGACCAAAGTGCCTGCTAGCGGTAGCCCCTGGGCCCAGTTGGGCGCTCTCCCACACTGGCAGAGACCCGCGGCATCGGCTGGCCTTTGCCCCCTCCCAGCCCCCTGGCTCCCAGCCCACCAAGTCCCAGCTTAGAGACCCCAGCAGCAGCAGCCCACCTTCAGCTCACCGGAGCCCTTTTTCTAGGTTTCAAAAATCCCAGCATCTTCCTTTGCTTCCCCTGATCCTGTGGGTGGTGGAGCTGCTTCCTGTGTCTGCTGTCCCTGTGGGAAGGAAGTTCCCTTCCTACTTTTTAGTTACCTCGTTAACAGTTATATGTTAGATTTGAGGTGAGATTTTCTTATTCGTGTAACTGGTGTGTTTCCGTCCCATCCAGTCCGGATGCCGGGGTCACCCTGGTTTTTGTATTGATACTGATTGAGAGGCCATTTGAAACGTCACTCTTTCTGCTTTTCGTCTGTTAAGTCCTGTCCCATCAGTGTGACTTCATGGCCCCTTAGACCTGTGTGGTTAGCAGGGTGGCCCGCAGCTGCGGTGTGATTCTCTGTTCTGGTTTTTTAATGCAGTCTTGACCATTTCTACACACCAGTGCGTATTTTTACTCTGTCCTCAGAACTGTTGGATATCGTTTCAGGTGTTCATCTCCGTTTCCATGGCTTGTCCCCTGTTTACCTGACTGGCCCTGATGAACCCCTGTCCATCCATTTCAGGGAAGTTTGTACAGATCTGTCTGTAGGCAAAACAACAGAAGTGCTTCTGTCAAAAGAGTGGGAGAGGAGCGCCTGGGTGGCTCACTGGGTCATAATCCCCTGAGGCCTGCACCTGGGCTCCTTGCTCAGTGGGAAGTCTGCTTCTCTCTGTGTTTGCTGCTCCCCCTGCTTGTGCTCGTACTCTCTCTCTCTCTGACAAAGAAATCAATAAAATCTTTTTTAAAAAAACCTACTATCTTCTTATAGTGACTAACGTCACAATGAACAATTTTATGCACACCAGCTTTTTTACTATTTTAAAATAATTCTAGGATGAAATTCCAGGACTTTCCAAAGGACACTGCCATTTTCTGCAGCTCCTAATTTGCCCTCCAGACTACCTCCTGGATCACCACTCTTCGCCCCAACACCGAACATGGATGTCTCACCTGCCTTTGAAACTGGCAGTTTCCTGAGGTCCAGTATGCCCTGTAGTGCGGATTACCCGCTCATCCCCCCATTTGCCTTAATCCTGTTCAACCAACTGCACGAGTGCTTTACTCTGTCAGACATCGTACCTGTAAACACCACGCCTCCACTGTGCTCCCACTTTTCATCTTCATCACGTTATTTTTACAGAAATTACTTTTTTCAAAAAAATTTTAAAAAGATTTTATATATTTATTTACCAGAGATAGAGAGCTTGTGCACGAGCGCACAAACAGGGGGAGTGGAGGGCAGAGGGGGAAGCAGACTGCCCGCCGAGCAGGGAGCCCGATGCAGGACTCGATTCCAGGACCCTGGGACCATGACCTGAGCGGAAGGCAGATGCTGAGCCAGCCGGGAGCCCCAAGAAGAGAATGGTTTAAAATGAAATGTTTAGGGCACGTGTGTGGCAGCTCGGTTAGTTGAGCATTTGACTGTGGCTTGGATTGTGATCTCAGGGTCCTGGGATCAGGCCCCACGTCCTTGGGCTCCGCGTTCAGCACTGAGTCTGCACCTCCCTCTGCCCCTCCCCCTCTCATGCTTGTACACACTCTCTCTCCCAAATCAATAAATAAGTCTTTTTTAAAATAATGAGGGGTCCTGGGGGCACAGTTGGTTAAGTGTCCAACTCTTGGTTTCAACCTCAGGGTCGTGGGATCGAGCCCCGCCTCAGGCTCCGTGCTCTGTGAGGAGTGGGCTTTGGATGCTCCCTCCCTCTGCCTCTCCTTCCCCCGCAAATACATAAATCTTAAAAAAAAAAAAAAGGTCTGACATGTCTGTTCAGGAGACACACCGTTTACAGTTGTTGGTGTGTCAGCTCAGTGAACGAGTATGCAGCTGTTGAAATGATAACTGGGTACAGAGACATGAAATAAGAAAATAAAGGAATAGAGAAGATAGGATACACTGACTCTGCCTGCGAGCAGGATGGCATGGGAGCACGGACAAGTTCACTTGACTTGCGGCACGATTCCAGGTGGAATTTTCTTTGCCTTTCCTGACTGCTCTGCGTATTACAGCAATGGCTACCACCTTTGGGGAGTTGTTGGGGTATTTGCGGAAGGTTCCAGAACGTTGCACTGCGCCCTGCCAGAGTAGATGTTTCCTCGGCAGCGCGCACTCGGCCGTGCTTGGTGGCCATAGCTGGTGAGCGAGCGTCCTTCCTGCAGCGCTCTCTTCCGGTGTAAAACCGAACAGATCAGATGTGCTGGGATTGTCTTTCGTCATCGTAGAAGGAGCAGTCCCATGCCGTTGCCTGAGACGATACCAAGAGAGGTCGAGGTTTCGGTGGCTGTTTGCAGTCCATATTTCCATTAGGAGTTGTGGGAATGATTATTTTGGGGGATATTTGAAAGAAAGAAAGATGAGCCATAGACAACCTTTCAAGTTGTAGCTCAAGGTTTTTATAGCCTGGCCTTTTTTTTTTTTATTTTTTAAATGAGGCCCTCTGTGTTCTGTTCCCTAGTGTCTGTGCCAAGGGGGATCTGCACCAGTAGTGGTCACAGTTTGCTCTCCATAGGCCCCAAGAACCTTCTGGCGCTCTGGCTGCTGTTACCGTGGTCAGTGAACCAGGGTGATCAAACCTTAGTGGTGTTTATTAAGCATCTAGTTAAAGAGAAAAACTGTAGAATTAGGTTAATAATACGAAGCTCAGAAGCCCAGAAAACGTCAGATTGTAGGTTTCGTTTTGGCTGGTTTTGGAGATAACGGACGCAGGTGTAGTAGCCGGAAATAATACAGGAAGCGCGCTTGGGCACGGGGCCTGGTTCCCCCAGTGGGAATGTTTCGCAAAACTCGTAGTGGGAGTTTGAGAAAAGAAATGTGTAGGATACAGGTTAGCATCAAACGGGGACTTGGGCCTGGAGGGGAGAATCAGAACAGGTGTGAGAGAGGTGACTGGCTGGATGGGTGTCCGACCAAGGGCAGGACGGTGGTGGTGGGGAGGGCACTGCCTCTGGAGCGAACAGCGCGACGTCTGCCCTGGGCGCCGCGGCTTGCGCCGTTCCCGGAAGGAGAGGACCCACGCTGTGTGCGGTGGTTTCCACGAACTGGGGGGCGGCCCGACACCAAGGAGACATCTTCTCTCACAGTTCTGGAAGCCAGAGGTCCAAAGTCAGGGTGTGAGCAGGGCGCTGTTCCCTCTGGAGGCTGCAGGGAAGACGCCCCATCTCTTCCAGCTTCTGGTGGAGGCGGCGTTCCGTGGCTCGCAACTGATCACTCCAGTCCGTGCCTCTGTCTTGTGGCTTTTTCCCTCTGTGTCCGAGTTCCCTCTCTTTAATGAGGACTCAGTCCTGTTGGATTTAGGGCCCATCTCATTCCTGTTTGTGACCCCACCTTAATGTGCAGACACCCCACTTCCAAATATGGCCACATTCCCAGCTTCTGGGTGGACACTCTGGATTGGGCGGAGCGGGGGGTGGGGGCGACTCGACACTGTTCAGCCCAGTGCAGCGTCCACAGAAACCTGGCTCAGCTTGCTCCTCCCTGAAATGCGGAACACACGAGTGCCGTGGAAGGCGCTGCTCCCCATCTCTTACCAAGGTCATTGTTAGAGACTCCTTGTGATTAGCGAGGATGGTCACGATGTCCAGGAGCACTGCCCGCACTGGAAAGGTCGCCGCCATTCTTGGAGAATGTCTCTTGTCCCCGCAGCTGCCCTGTGGCCCCACGGAGCTGACAGGTGGAGCATGGCGCTCGCTCACCTGGAGGATGGCTAGTTTCGTGCAGTGCGGCGGGCTCTCACTGCGGGATAGCTGGGAGTGTGCCCACCAGTTGCTTGCGCAGTGGGGTCAGTCCCAGCTTCAGCGGCACTATTTGTTGCAACGGAGCGGGAAGTGCAGGTGCCGATGATGGACACTTACATTGACCATAAACGTGCGCTTCCCAAAACTTGCTGGATATTAAACACTTAAAAAGTAAACCTTTGGGATGCCTGGGTGGCTCAGTTGGTTGGGCCACTGCCTCCGGCTCAGGTCATGATCCTGGAGTTCCGGGATCGAGTCCCACATCAGGCTCCCAGCTCTTCGTTCGGGGAGTCTGCTTCTCCCTCTGGCCTTCTCCCCTCTCATGCGCGCTCTCTCTCTCTCTCAAATAAATAAATAAAATCTTAAAAAAAAAAAAAAAGTAAACCTTTTTTCCTAAGAAAGCTATATAATTTAGTAGAATGCCTCAGTCAACTGAATTTTTATGTAGTCTCAATTCCTGAGAGTAAATTGTTGATTTTGCTTTTTTAAATTTGTAGCTAAACCATTTACGCAACTGGTGAAGGAGATGCAGCTTCATCGAGAAGACTTCGAAATCATTAAAGTGATCGGAAGAGGGGCTTTCGGAGAGGTAAGATAAGTTCACTGTGCCGACTTTGCCTCATGGCCAAAGCAGCCCCCATCCAGCAGTTTTAGGACCCAGCGCGCTGACCAGAGGTTGGGGGGGGTCACTGCTGGGATTGTTGGGAGAATGCTTCATGCAGCGAGGAACAGCAGCAGAAGCCTGTGACAGGTGAGTTGCCCCGAATCTTGCTGCTTAGAGACAAGTCTATTAAAAATCCATTTGTTAATTGAAAAATAGCTCAGTGGTCCTTTTCCGCAGAGTGCAGGGAGAGCAGAACGGCAGCCGTTCTCCTCGAGGGCGGCTCGCCTGCCGTGGGTGCTGGGGCCGCCCGTGCTGGGGAGGGGGTCTGCCGCGGGGCCCTGCCAGTCTCTGCTCTCCTCAGGGGCACTGGCCTTGCTGCCCTGGGCTGGACAGCCAGTGCCCGGGGGCCGTGGCCTCTGCTCCGGGTGCCCTCCTCAGCGTCGGGCCCCCGCTACAGACCGGGGTCAGATGGTTTTACGGCCTGTGCACCTCTTAAATGTGGAAATGAATGGACCCCCCTGCTCAGACTTTGCCTTTAGCTCTCCAGGGCTGGGGAAGCCAGGGGAGGGGGGGCAGTTCTGAGAAGAAGGCCAGCAGTGACACGCTGTCCCACTGCAGCAGACATGCTCCGCCTGACTGCGAGCCCGTGCCGTGACTCCGCGGTGCCGTCAGCACGACCTGGGCTTTGTCATGCCTGGCGTGCATTTTCCATTGTGCACTGAGGACGAGAGCAAAGCTGTGCGTTCACTAGGCAGCCCCTGGGCTCAGACGCGTCTCCTCTGCCTGCTGAGTTGAAACAAGGCCTGTCATCTGTCTTAGAACACACGTCGGTATTTCTGATGATTCTTCTGCAACAGCCGATGGTACCCCTCCTGTGTCTGCTTCGGTAGAACACACAGAAAGGAGGCACTCCTCCAGAAATGCTTTACAGAGAGTCCAGGGAGAAAGCCTGGCCTGCCCCAGCGAGTGTGGACAGTTGTGTGTCGTGCCCTGCTTTCTCCTTTGGACACTGCTCTGGCCTCAGCTCGGACCCCAGCCCCAAGTCCTCACACATTGCTCTGTGTCCCCCCGCCTAGGCCCGTCCCTAGGAGGGTGTCTCACGGAGGTGGAGGTGGGCAGAGAGGCAGTAGCGCCACAGGGAAAAGAGTGAGTTCTGCTCAGAAATAACACAGGGATGCCTGGGTGGCTCGCTTGTCAGGTGTCTGGCTTTGGCTCAGGTCACGATCCCAAGGTCCTGGGATCAGGTCACACTTCGGGTCCCTGCTCGGTGGGGGACCCGCTTCTCCCTCTCCCACTACCCCTACTTGTGTTCCCTCTCTCACTGTCTCTGTCAAATAAATAAATAAAATCTTCTAAATAAATAAATAAAGTCTTCAAAAAGAAAAGATTTTAGAAGAAATAACACATCTCTGAGCCTAGGTGGGTTATGTGATGATGTGAGGTCTGGTTTGGTGGCGGATCAGTGAGGAGAGAGAGAGGCCTTCTGAAATCCTAACTCAGGGCAGCGTATACTTTTGCTGATTGACTTCCTTGTACCAGGACCTGCGCCAGCCTCTGGGCGCAGACACGAGCAAGGTGCAGGCCTTCCCAGAGATCTGTGGTTATGGGCCTAGCGGAGGGATCTGGACGGTCAAGAAGATGCCTCAGGGCAAGAGAGGCAAGATGAAAGAATGGGAGACAACAGTCTTGTGCCCGAACAGGTTACAGTGAGCTCTAGTGCTCTCCTCTGCCGGAGAACTTCATGCAAAACTCAGCTTTCTGAGTTTCAGAGAACGTGGCCTGTATCACTTAAGTTCCTCCTAAACTAAGAGAAACCCGTCCTTGTCAGGGCCTTTGCAGAAGTCCTCGGACTCTCTGCCTTCCCTTGGCTCCCTGTCCAGGCTTTAGCAGCCTGTGTGAGTCCCTCCCCCACCCCTGCGCCCCACCACCCCTCCCTGGGCCCTGTGGCCTGGGCTGTCCACACCAGCTCCCCCATCCAGCTCCTTCAGCCGCCCAGCCATTCTGCGCCCCGTCTGGGCTCCCTGCACACGCTTGCCAGCACCGCCCCCCCCCGCCCCCGCCATAACTAGAAGTTTGGATTCTCAACAGTCCTGCCGTTACGTGGCACTCTGTGGGAACGAGGCATCATTGCCGTTGCCTCCCTGAGATACTCTTGTCATCACGTACCTGAAGTGTGTGCCCGGTTTCAGTGACGGCACTGAGCGGATCCCAGAAATGAGGACTCTGTCAGTGTTCGGATCATCTCTATGAAGAACACGCACAGGGAAACATGGTTCTGACAATTATTTTTTCCTCATGATGTGCCCGGGGAGGGTGAGTGTCTGTGGGGGTCTGCACCGGAGCCCAGGTATATGGACCCATAGCACTGAGGCCTTGGGACATGTCGCCCCGGAGCCCCCTACCAGAGAGAACGTGGACAGTCCAGAACTCTACACCCCGTGGCGGGAGCGTATGAAAGTCACAGCTCAGAACTGCACGCACACACGATCCCCCCCGACACACAGCACACACTGAGTCAAGGGAAACACTTCTGGATGATTCTGTAAACAGTGGGAGTATTTGGGGCATTGCCCTTTTCCTTAAGCACAATAGCCTTGGAAACGCTTTCGGGATCGTGGGGTGGCTGATCTGGGAAGTGCTTTCATCAGTGTGGGAGCACTGGCCCCTTCTAGACCCTGCCTGCGCACCACCCCATCAGGAAGATGACAGACCCGGGCCCATGGGCCCAGGGTGGCTTGTTCTGGAGCCGGACTCGAGTCCCGCCTACCTGACTCAAAGCCCCAGGCCCACCACCCGGCCCTGCTGTCTCTTACTCTCAGAAAGACTTCTTGAAAAGAAACGAAGCTTTAGCCTTGCTGAGAAACAATTTCAAACTAACAGAACAGGTGCATGAATAAAATGGGTCACAGATCAACCACCGGCCCCTTTCCCCAGGTTGCCTTTCGTCAGTTAACATTGTATCTCATTTGCTTTATCAGACGGGCTGGGCCCCCCTCCCCGCCCGCCCATGCGAGTGTCCGTGTGGGATTTTTCCTGAAGGACTGAGAAGGGGTTGCCTGCGTCAAGCAAGGTGCTTTCCCCTGATGCTTCAGAGACCGTTTTCTTACTGGAGACAGTCTTCTAGAAAGTGACGGTTCATAAATGTGGATTTTCAGTCAGAATACTTTTTTTCTGATCTACTGTCTCACACCATGACTTTCCTGGTGTTCTTTCTGGTCCCTCTAGACTGGGCCTGGGCTGGCAGCAGGCATGCACTTGCCTGTCATGTCCCCGGATCATTTTTCAGTGTTTTGTTAAGTTATTTCTGTTAGTATTTCCTTACGCAAACGTCTGACTTTGGGGATGCGTGTAGGGTCACCATCACCCCGTTGACATAATTAACTGAGTTTTGGGCCAAGAAGAAGCTTCAGGTAAACTAAACAGGATTTTTGCAAACTGTTTATTTTATAAGTTGTGCATTAGAGGAAGCTTGTTTAACATGAGGCATTTTTTTTTACATAATTTTTACATAAATTTAATCGTACATTTCACGTCCACATATTCTTGATCTGACGGGTGTTTTCTGGGGACAGATGCGTTCTTTCTCCTTCTGGGTATTTATCGGAGGAATTGGCGTGTTTCCTGGACAGAGCCTGTGCCCGGATGACCTCTTTCTTCTAAAGAAAAAGCTTCTAGTAAGAGTTCAGAGTGTTCTGCATCTCTTCTTCAGCAAGATCTGGATTATTCCTGAGGCTTGTACTCTTCAGAATTTCATTACTTTCCTCAAAAGTTACCAGCTCCACCGGTTTTCCCAGTTAGACCACTTCTATAGTAGATACTATGCCGTGTTTTTCCCCGTCTCACCCATCTGGCCGCCACCAGATCGTTCTCTGCATCTGTGAGTCTGTTTCTGTTTTTGTTCGGTTTTTTAGATTCTACATGGAAGGGAAATCACGTGGTACTTGTTGTTGACTGACTGACCACACTTAGCATAGTACTCCTGGCCCCATCCGTGTTGTTGCAGATGCCGGATTTCCTCTTTTTTCTGCCCGAGTAATACTCCAGCGTGTGCGTGCCGTCCCTTCATCCGTCCGTCTATCGGCGGACACTTGGGTTGTTTCGTATCTTGGCTGTTGTAACCAATGCTGCAGTAGACGTCGGAGTGCTTCTGTCTCTCAGAATCAGTGTTTCTGTTTCCTCTGGATAAATTCCTGGAAATGGAATTGCTGGATCGAACGGTAGTCCTATTTTTAATTTTTTTTTTTTTAAGATTTTTATTTATTTGACAGATGGAGATCACAAGTAGGCAGAGAAGCAGGCAGAGAGAGAGGAGGAAGCAGGCTCCCCGCTGAGCAGAGAGCCCAATGCGGGGCTCGATCCCAGGACCCTGAGATCATGACCTGAGCTGAAGGCAGAGGCTCAACCCACTGAGCCACCCAGGTGCCCCTTTAATTTTTTTTTTGAGGACCCTCCGGACTGTTTCCCAGAGTGGCTACGGCAGTTTGCGTTCCCACGAACAGTGCACAAGGCTTCCCTTTCTCCGCATCTTCGCTGGCGCTTACTTTTTCTGGTCTTTCTGGTAATAGTGTTCTGGCAGGTGTGAGGTGGCATCTCATTGTGGTTCTGACTGGCACTTCCCTGATGATGAGTGACACAGAGCGTCTTTTCATGTGTCTATTGGCCATCTGGATGTCTTCCTTGGAGAATTCCCTCAGGCTTTCTGCCTATTTTTTAAATTGGATTGTTTTTTTTTTTTATGAAGTTGTGTATATTTGTTACATATTTTAGGTATTAACCCCTTATGGGATGTATCATTTGCCGATCTCTTCTCCCATTCAGTAGGCTGCCTTTTTTTGTTGTTGATGGTTTCCTTCACGGTGCAGAAGCGTCATGGTTTGATGTAGTCTTCATAGTTTGTTTTTGCTTTTCCCTTGTGTGGGGGGAGAGATCCAGAAAAATATCGCTAAGACTGATGTCTGAGAGATTATTGCGTATGTTTTCTTTTAGGATTTTTATGGTTTCAGGTGCTGTATTTAAGTTTTTAATCCATTTTGAGTTTATTTTTGTGTTTGTGTGCGGTGTAAGGAGATGGTCTGGTTTCATTCTTTCGCATACGGCTGTCCAGTTTTCCCAGCACTTTGGTGAAGAGACGGTCTTTTCCGTGTTGCTTGTTATTGCCTCCTTTGTCGGAGACTGACTGCATTCCACGAGTTCATCTCTGGACTCTGCTTTGCCCCGTTTGTCTGTGTGTCTGCCTCTGCCAGGACGTGCCGTCTTGGCCACTTACAGCTCCATAGGACAGTGAGTGGGCCACTTACAGCTCCGTAGACGTGATGCCCCTAGCTCTGTTCTTTCTCAAGGTGGCTTTGGCTCTCAGGGGTCTTTGGGGGTCCATACAAATTTCTGATCATGCGAAAATGCTGTTGATATTTTGATAGGGTTTACATTATAGTAGTATTTTTTTCACACTGATTTTTCCCCTATTGGTTATAGCTGATTCCGAGGAAGAAGTCGACTCCTGACATGACAGACTGTGTGCCCAGAGTTGCTGTTCTTAGACGTGTCGGGGAACTCACAGACTCTCTCTGTTCTCCGTGCAGAGCTGTGCAGAGCTGTGAGCTTGGTCTGTCGTTCTAAGGCCATGGCTGAGACACAGCAGCTGGAACAGGTGTGGCGTGCTGGGTGGGGCCACCACCGTGAGTGCCAGGCTGTCAGTGACAGGGTGACCTAGGGAGGTGACGGAGGACCATGTCATTCCACACGGTCCACGTGGTGGGCGGTGGGAGTCTGGTGGCAAAGCCACATGGTTTGAGAGTGCTTTTGGCCCTCGGCAAGCTCTGGAGTTCCATGAGGCCGTGCTCCCTGTGGACCTCCTGCCCCCCACCACGCCCCTCTCCCCCAGTCATCAGGCCCGTGGAAGACAACATTCAGTTGTGACTGTATGATAGAATGCTCACATGCATGCATTTGAGGGAGAGCCTCTGCCCCTTGTCAGCATGTCGTTTGAACCTCCCAGCCTTGGATTCCGAATCTGTAAGTGGTGCTGTAAGCACAGCCGCTGCCGAAGAGGGTCGTGGTAAGGGTCAGCTGAGATGGTGTGGGGGAAAGAGCATCGTCCCAGCGCGGGGAAAGCGCCCAGGGCATGGAGCTTGTGGCATTAGTTTAACGTTATTGTTTAGAAAACCAGGGAGTGGCTGCCTGCCATTGGCCGCAGACAGGTGCAGCCGGTAGGCATGTAGTGCGTGGTCTGTAGTGGGCACTTGGGCCAGTGAATGCTTTTACAGGGTAGAACGTGCCAGACGGTGGCACAGACGTCACATCTGGTATTGGGACTGATGCGAGAGCTCATCTGAGATTTGGTGGGGTCGGGAAGTCCAGTAGGACTTCTTGGAAGAGGTGGCATTTGAATTGTAC
>ML102008.1:0-10529 GCA_003697995.1 Taxidea taxus jeffersonii | reverse complement strand
CCCCCCCCCCCCCCCGCCACCATCCGCTCCATCTGTGCCCCAGCTGTGAAGCAAGCTCACCCCAGGACTGCACACCCCTCCTCCGCCGCCTCCTCCAGAAACTCCTTTCTTGGTTTCTGGCCTTCCTCATCCTGTCACTCTGAACCCTCATTATAATTCTAGGTGGCCTTTCCTCCTCTGTTCTGCAGTTCCTACCTGCGGTGATGCTGCCCCCTTGGGCAGATGACAGCACCCGTTGTCTTTTCTGGTCGATCACTCTCCTGAGCTCAAGCTGTCATTAACTAGGTGGGTGGGCCTTCTCACATGGCGTCCCGGCTTGTCCTTCCTGCCACGCACCCGGCACTGCTTGGCAAACGCACGTTGGTTGGTGGAAGCATCACCCGTGGTGTGGCTCCCTGGGCTCCAGACGTCTTCTCGTCCCGGGCCCCGGCGGCCCTCCTTGCGGTGCCGCTGTGCTCTGGTTGTCCCAGGACTGTCGCTGACGTGACTCTTCAGGGGAAGCAAGCAGCTTGTGTTACGTAGAAGTCTGGGGGAAGAATGAGTGTTTGGGAGAATAAATGCTAGTAGAAAATTCATTCGAGTTTATGTTTTGATAAGAGAAGTCTCAAGATTATGGAGAGGTGATTCTCACCTTACATACTAGTTAGTATTTACCCAAATGTCATGGTGAGTACATTTTAAAATTATGGAATTTTGAAATTTAAATCTGGCTACAGAGATCCTGTCTAATTGGCATACTCTGAAAAGTCCCAGATTATGATTATATGCGATTTATGATGATGATTATGATGATTATCTCAGCATATATGTCATGGGGGGTGTGTGTGTGTGAGATACGTATAAAAACATAATATTGATATAAAATGCTGGTTAAAGTAATTTATCTTTTTATTCTTAGTAATTTTATTTTGAACATTAAATTTTATATTAACTTCTAAAAATCTTTAAAAGTATGGAGTCAGCAAGAGGAGGCAATAGAGAAGCTGCAAAACCACGTTAATTCGTAACTTGTGGATCATGCTGGGCTTTCAGCTCATCTGTTTGGCTCATAAAAAAGAAATCCTGAAAGTTTCCTCTCAAAAAAAACAAAACAAAACAAAACTGCTGAACGATACGTGTCTTTCCTGGCTGCGGGTCCTGGTGCTGGTGGTCCTCGGTGTCAGAATAGCTTTCTTTCTAAATGTGGATGGGCAGGTGCTTGGGACCACGTAGCGTTTAGTGGCCGCCCCACACCGGGCCCTGTGGTCTTGGTGGCTGCTGGCCAAGGGGCCACAGGGGCTCCGGGACCTCTGGTCTCTGCACATCTGGACATTGTAAGCTGACCACTGCCCCATTGAAATTATTTTCACTGTTTTTAATTAGTGGAATCGAGGCACATCTACTTCAATCATTTCCTCTTGAACAAAAAAACTTTAGAAAACCAGTTTAGAGCAGAAAACTTGTAGGAGGAAGGTTCTCCAGGCCACTGTGAGTCTCCGGAGAGAACAGGTAGAACCCCCAGTGCCTGCCAGAGAAGGGCCCCTATTGTGCCGCTCTCGTTCTTGCGAAGCTTTGCCAGTTTCGAATGCAAGGAGTTGAAGTGTTCCGTGCTCGAGCGCCCTGCGACGGTCGTGTGAGCCAGCGTGCTAGAAGTGAATCCGCTTGCATGGCTCAGGATCCGTGCGGTCTATGACCGACAGGGTCACACGCGGGGTGGCCGCACCATAGGCCATCAAGGCAAAGCTGGTCGGGAGGGGTCAGGCATTGCTGCGTGGGACGGGCCGGCGTCCACCGTCGAGAATTAGGTGGACTGTCCCGTGCTGGCTGGAGCAGTGGGCCTGTGGGGGGCGGGGAGGGCACAGGCCCATCATGAGGATGTTCTCGGCCATCCTCGGTGCCCGTGGGCAGGAGCAGGGAAGAAGCTGGAGCCGTTCGGGCTCTCGGTCCGTGGGGCTGAAGAAAGACTGAGGAGTGGGTGGGAGCTGCCTTGGGGAGGTTCCAGGTGAGGGCGGGGGGCCTGGCGTCCTGCACCGTCTCCAGAGCCATGCCACGGCAGGGTCCCCTCTGTTGGGGACTGTGCTGCTCAGATGCACCAGACCGACTGTCCCCGATTCCTTACAGACGGCCTGTTTCCGAGAAGAGCGTGACGTGCTGGTGAACGGGGATTGCCAGTGGATCACGACGCTGCACTACGCCTTCCAGGACGAGAATTACCTGGTACGTGTGGGTCCCGGGGCTGAGGCGCTCAGATGGCGCATGGCTGCGGCTTGTGGATTCCTTCGTGCTGGGACCGAGAAAGGGGTCACACAGCGCAGAATTGACACTCTTTCACTGCATATGTGACCAGAGAAGACTCGGGGCTTGGTGTAATGTAGTGATCAGGTGACATTTTTAAAAATAGGCTAGTGAGCTGTATACTTTGTTTTTCTGATCGTTAGAGAACCTGATTATTTTGTTCATTGGGGCTGTTCCATTTAAATTAGCTGGGGGTGTCCGACGTTTTCCTTCTTGAGTGTCTGGAGTTCCGTGTGAGAACGAGAGCGAGTTGCAGGGGCCACAGGGGCTCAGCCCTGGATGCCGAGCGGCTGTTGGGCCCAGGACTCTGAGCTGGGCTCTTTGAGGCCTTCTGACACGGGCTTGGGGGGCTCTTGGCATCCGTTTCCCCTGACTCGAGCTGGGCTTACTTTCAGTGGTGACCAGTCCACCGCGTGGTTTGCACATGTGCCTGGATGTGAACACATGGGGACGCAGACACAGCAGCTCAGAGTGGAAGGAAGCCAAACCTGGGGTCTCAGGCGCTGTGAACTCTGAGAGGGACTCTAGGTTCACCTAAACCCAAAGTCCTTACGTGGAGCTCTGGGTGTCGGGCGAGGACAGACCTCGGAGAAGCCGATCTCTGTCTCGCTCCTCTGGCTCACGCGGCTCCGGCGGTGACTGCGTGGCCTTCAGGGATCAGCACAGCCCCAGGGCAGGGACCTCTGTCCCCCTGCGCGTCCCTGCCAGCATGCTCCGTTCCCTGCAGCAGGCTCATTCATCGTAGAATAGTCTCTTTCGGACATCAGAGAAATCTGTTAGATTTGAGCGGTCAGAATTAGGTAAAAGGGTTTATTATGCTCTTTATTCAGAATTTAAAATAGGGGCGCCTGGGTGGGTCAGTCAGGTGAGCGTCCGACTCTTGATTTCAGGTCAGATCATGATCTCAGGGTCGGGAGATGGAGCCCCATGTCAGGCTCCGCACTCAGCGTGGGGTCTGCTTGGGATTTTCTCCCTCTCCCTCTCCCCCTCCTGCCCCCTCTGCTCACTCACACGCTTGTGCTCTGTCTCTAAAAGAATTTAAAATCTATACACTTGCTTCTACAGAGGGGACCATTGTGTTTACTGAGCAGAGGCATGTGGGTCGCCTCCGTACATCTTTCCAGGAACCCCTTGGCTTAGGCATTCAGGGTTGTCATCACTTTTTAAATGGGGTGTCGGGAGCAGGAAGGGATGAAGTCATGTGCCCAGAGTTGTTGCTCAGATGAAGGAGCTAAGCAAGGACCGCAGCCCGGGCCTGTGGCAGGAAGTGGTGTTCAGGGCCCTTCCCCTACAGACCACAGAGTCCTGATGCCCTGGAGCCCTCTGCACGTAAGCCGCCGCTGGGAGGGGACCAGCCCCAGCCCGTTTCCGACGTGGTGAAGCCTCTGAGCGGTCTGGGCAGTGAGGGGCTGTGTGTGCAGAAGGGGGACAGCTCCTCGTCCCCAAAGTCAGCGCGGGGTGTCGCAGTCTGGGCTTATTTTGACTGTGGATAGTCCGTTAGGAATCCTAGCCGAGAAGCCATCTTCTAGAGTGTGCGGAGTTGCACAAACAGAGGTCCAGGGACAATTAGGGAGAAGGAGAGCAGGGACTCTGGGCCCTTCCTGAGTCCTCTTGCTGGGTCAGTGGACCAGGGTCCGGCCACTGTCTCTGCCGCCCCTGAGTGGTGCTTTCCGGCAGGTTTCTGCTCGCTGGAACAGTGGCAGTCAGCACCCTCGTGGGGCAGGCCGGGCCCAGTCGGGTCAGGCCTCCCTCATCCTGTGGGTTCCTTGGCTGCCCTGCCAAGCCGGTTCATATTATAATTTCTGCTATAGGCATCTAAACTTGGCTTGTCTTAAAAATTAAACCTGTTTCACCAGTAACTAAAAGGGCATTGCCTTTTGCTGACGTAGAATCCTGTGTTACACGACAGAGAAAGTAATCGGTCTGGTTCTTACTCCAGAAATCAGATTCTACGTGTCTACCTTAGAAGCTCTTACAGTTGACTTTTCTTACAGATTAGTTTCGCAAGACCCTGTCTGTCCTGTTTAGCCCTGCTATGCTACATCCTTGTTTTCCTTTTATGTTTCCTGGCAGACTTGGAAAGCCCTGACATTCGGCTACATGTGCTGCTTGATGTTTTCTTTAGGGGCTGCGCAGCTTGGCCGTTCATTCCCTTGCCCCCTCTCCCCAGGCGCGTCTGGCACAGGTGCTCTGGGCTTTGCCTCCAGATACCCATGATTTCTGATCCAGTCTCTCTGTGCCCCCTTCCCCCCCAGCGCCTGTCACCCTCACCTCTTGCCTGGACCAACCACATCACGGCCTCCCAGCCCCTCTCCTGCCCTGCTCCTGGCCCTCATCCTCTAGTCTCTTCTTCCTGGGCAGGCAGCCGAATGCAGCGGTCTAGCCCAGGACCTCCCAGCAGCTTCCCTGGTGCTTAGAGTGGGGCATGCGGTTCCTGCTATGGCCCATGGGGCCTGGCTTCGCTCCCATGCCCTGCTCACACTCCGGCCATAGTCACTGTTGTCCATACCCCCCAGCTGGCCACATCCTTCTCTTTGCACACACCCCTTTGGTTGGAACATGACCCCCAGCCCATGCTAAGGCCTACCGTGCAGGCCCCAGATGTCTGCCTGACGGTCCCTGCAGCTTTGTTGTGCTCTGGCAGGCCGTGTGATTTCGTTTTCTTCTGTGCCTCGTGCCCTCTGAAAGTGCCGTGGCCATCTGCACACTTACATACGGTCTCTGTCCCTCCCCTCAGCGGCAGCCCTGCAGGTGAGCGCCCATTGTCTCGGGGTGCCGGGGCTCCTGGCCGAGAATGAGTGAGTGAACAAGGGAGAGCACGAGCTCAGCGGGCACCGTCGAGGGCCTTCCATGAAATAGAAGTTGTTGTGGGTGCGGGTGAGGGGGGACCTGATCACGCAGGACCCCCCCTTGGACGGGTGGGCTGCCGTGTCCCAGCGCCGTGAGATCAGGCCGACGGGAGCGGTTTGTGAGGCCTGGTGGGAGGGTTGTCGGTACCGGTGCTTTAGAGAGCAGGGCCTGAGTGATGGTCCCCCTCAGACGAGCCCCCTGGCATGGTGGCTACTCTCCTCCCGCGTGAGGCACCCAGGGCCATGTTTGCTCTTCTGGGCCTGGGTCTGATTGCCTGTGTTCGGATCCTTGCTCTGTCACTCACTGGCGGGGGCACTTTGGGCCTCGGGCCTCACTTCCTTGCCCGCACAGTGGCATTGTGCTCGTGCTTGCAGGGGGCATTGCCAGAGCGGACAGGCGCGTGCCGGAGCCTGAGAGCACAGAGCCCAGCAGCCGCTCTCTGACCGCTGTTTGGGTCCCAGTCAGCCTGCAGCAGTCATTTCTCTGGCTCGGTAAGCCAGGCGCTGGCGTTTCCCTCTGTTGGTTAGTGAACTGCTGGACCAGCATGTCCATCTCGTCAAAGGAAACTGACTTCCGGGGAGGTGATTGCTGTGGGGTGGGACCCGCCGCTTCCCCAGCAGTCCCCGAGCCACAGCCACCCCGACTCTGGCTGTGACGGTCTCACCCGTCCTGGGCCTCCCTGACCTGTGGATGCCCCATCAGACGTCCGAGCGTTGAGGGTGCCGCGCCGAGAGGCTGTTGCCGGAGAGAAGGCTGCCCTGCTCCGAGGGGAGGCCCGCTCGGTCCCATTCGCAGGACACCCCGCACCTGGACGCTCTTCTCTCGTGGCTTTAGTTTCTGCATAAGGAGTAACGGGTCTGATTTTTCCTGGGGGTTTACACAGAGGTACCTGCCTTCCAGCTTGTTCGTGGGCTCGCCTTTCTAATAAGAGCTGCTAGTTTCGTGGGATTTTAGGTAACTCACCTTCTTCCTCTGGTCCGGCGTCCCCTTCCTGTGACATAAGGGCCGGGAGAGTTCGTACAAACCCAGGAGAACCTGATAGATCATGAATCGTGCTTCTGCTTTGGGTCTCCAGCTTCTGTTGTGCCTCCTCCAGCCTCAGACTCTTCAGTAGCTTTCTCCGTAGGTTAAATGTATTATTTGTTGAAGTTGTTCTCTGCCAGATGCCTGACTGGAAAGTACAGCAGGGTCAGGACCCATCAAAGCGGGGGCGTCCTGGGTGATGTGGGAGCAAGCCGTCGGCCCCAGCTTGAGGAGCCGGAGAAATTCCCCGTGGGGGTTTGGCCTTCATTTGTCAGGCTTGGTGCTGACTGTACCCTCTTCTCCCCCGTCTCGCCCCAATTTGTAGTACTTGGTCATGGACTACTATGTGGGCGGTGATTTGCTGACCCTGCTCAGTAAATTTGAAGACAAGCTTCCGGAAGATATGGCAAGATTCTACATCGGTGAAATGGTGTTGGCCATCGACTCCATCCATCAGCTGCACTACGTGCACAGGTAACCACCTCTTGGGTTTTACGGAGCTGCATGGAATGTGTTAAAGGGCCCTCAGAGCTCTCTGGGTCACAGAGCCCAGGCTCCGGGCCCCCCGGGAGCTCATGCACTTAGCAGCCCCCTCTCTGAGCTGCCCCAACACCTGGCACTGGGGATCCCAACGTCACTGTGACAGCTGTGATGCTGGAGCACCGGTCACCCGAGGCCACCTGACAGCAGCTCCCCCTCTCCCCTGCCGACCCTCCTCCCCAGGACGCCCGCCCCCTAGCTTGTCAGCGCCTGCAGCACGACGCAGGAAGGAGAGGCTGCGAAGAGGGGCTCACACCCCAGCAGCCCGAGGGACAGGGTGACTGGCTCTCGGCCGGGGGGCGCTGGTGTCGGTGTGGTTGGTGGCCTCCTGCTGTCCCGGGCCCTCCGCTGGGCTTGCTGTCTCTGGTGCGAGGGACCGCGTCCATCTCTTCCCGCCGTTTAAGACAGCAAATCGGTCCGGGGTGGGTTTGTTTCTTTGTCAAAGTCAGATAACGTGAGTCTCCTGCCCGAGTCCACTGGCTGCAGCTGGCTTGTCGCTCTCTTAACGTTTCTTCCGGTGTTTACCTCATATTTCTATAGAACAGGCTTCTCTCGTTCTTCTCTTTTTTTGCGGAGAATGGAGAATTAGATTACATCTATTAAAACGGAGATTTACCCTTTACAGACCTTTACAGGTCTCTCGCGCGGCCCTCCCCTTGCACACGCTTTCCATGCCCCCTCCCGCATCACTGCAATCCCTAAACGATAATGCCTGGTTGAATCTGTGTTTGGTGTTCATAACGCAGCGCCTGTGTAAATATTCCAGGCGAGCCTTGCACTTGCAGTATTTACACTCGGTGTATAACTTGCTTCTCCGGAGTTGGTAGCAGCCCTGTTGTTTCACGAGTCTGCTTTTCCATGCTGGCCGTCGCTAATTATCCCCTAACACCGCCACCGAGTTACAAAGCCTGTGTGTGCCTTGGTCTGATTTTTCTTGGCGCAGCCTCTTCCTTCTCGTTCCCCGCCGCCCCCCGCCGCCCCCCGCCGCCCCCGTGCTCTCGGAGCCTCCTGCTCTGGCCTCCTCCTGGGAGCTCTTGCCCCAGACAGGCTCCCTCCCCACCGCCCTGGGACTGGAGCCCTTGTTTTCTGAGTCACACATCTTCCTCTTTCTCAGTTCATTCTTTCGATTTGGTAGCACACTCTGTGTAAATTCTGGGAAAGGAGGCTCCCGAGATCTTTTTGTTTTCTTCTTTTTTTTTGAGATCAGCATCTTAATTCCATCCTCGTGTATGACTGAGGGATGAACCAGTATGGGCTTCTAGATTAGAAGTCACCTTCCTCTTAGGACTGTGAAGGTGTCACTGTGCCGTGTTAGGGGGCTTGGGGCTGCTGCCATCCTCTGGCATTGCCGCCTGCTTGGCTGCTGCCCCGCGTGGGGCCCAACTCAGCAGACGCAGCTCCCACCCCAGGGGTAGCCATGGTACCCAGTGCGAAGAGAACAGCCCTTTGGGTCTGTCACCTCACTGCTCAGCAGGGAAACTGAGGCGCCGGGCCTTGGGACAGCTTGTCTCCAGCCACATGTCCTGCCCAGGGCACGGTGCTACAGGTCCCTGTGTCACAGAGTAAGCAGGGGTAGCTGCCCCAAATAACTGCCACTTCGTTTAGGACAATGGGGTTTGGGGCAGTGCGTTTTCCCTTTTTCATGGATTCCTTAATGTTGTTGTGCCTGCTTTTATAATGTTTCGTTGTAGCTGTTTTCAACCTTCAATTTTATGGTTTACCTTTGTGACAGACTGGCCTGATTCATACCAGAGGTGAATGTCTTTGCATTTGTCACTGATCTCCAGGGAAATTAATCTGACCACCTTATTAACAGCTTATTTTTTCCCTATTTTCCCTAATTAGAAACTTTCTTCGTATTTTCTTAATTGGCTATGTAGAAGCTTCACTCTGTTGTCTGACCTCCAGGCATAGTACGGGAATTAAGTATGTAATTAGCAGCCCATCAACTCAGGCTTCAGACTTAGCACTTGAATGGCCCCGTCTAAAAACAGCGAGCTTTGCATTTTTGGTAGAAAGTTCGCAAAGTCAGGTTTTGTAGGAAGTCAGTGCTCCTGAGCCTCCGGTGGAGGAGGACACGGTGTGAGTAGCCTGAAACCACATCTGGTAGGGCCGGAGAGAAGTGTGTTCTGTCAGCATGAGCAGCAGCACTGCTGGGGTTAACACGCACGGCCTGGACCCTGTGCCCCAGCCCTGCACCCGGCTTCTGTGGCTCTCTGTGGGCCTGCGGTGACTTCAGGCAGGGCCCGCCGCCCTACGGCGGGGCTTGCACGGCACGGGATGCCCGGGCGGCGGGGAGCGGGGAGCGCAGCGCCCGTGCTTCTGAGACGTCGGCCCCAGATCCCAGCAGAGGTGGGACGAAGACTCTCAGATTCACCCAGGCTTGCCCTCGGAGGACATCATGTTCCCGGAAAGAACAGAGAATGTGGCTTAGGGATGAAAGAACGGTGCAGTTTTATGAGACGGAATATTCAGAAAACAAACACGCCCTTGGAAAAGGAAAAGCTAGAACAAGGAGCTGCATGCGTGGAAGAGATGCAGGATAGTGCAGGGGAAACCTGGCCAAGACAGAGAGTTGGGGGGTGGGTAGTTGGGGGGGGCTCCCACTGTATACTGAAGAGGCCCTCCTGTCGTCCCAAGAGCCGCTTACTTCTTCACGTGTCTCTCTGCCCCAGTGGACTGAGAGGATACCCTCAGCATGTCCGCACTCCTTGTACGTTGGTCTGGTTTTGGATATTCCGTCCTGTCTCGCCGTCTCCGTGTCTGTCTGCACCAGGGCCCTGCTGCTTTAATCACGGAGGCTGAGCCCATGGCGGCCTGGTCGCCCGTAAGACATCTTGCTTTGTCCTCACGGTTCTTCTGGCTGTCTTCACACAGTAACCAGTCCCTGTGACCTTCAGTATCGAATTTTCTGGCTCCCAAAACCAGGACATTGGAAAGTGTTCACTCTGATGGGCCCCGCAGTCTGTCAGTGCAGGCCTTTTTTTACTTCTGTGTTTTCAAGTATTAGTTATGTTTTACTCTTTCGGTTTCTTTGGGGACTCCCATAATCTGTGTTCTGGGTCTTCCTAGCCTGTCTTCTGCTTCATTCCAACTGTTCTCTCCCTGACCCTTCTCTCTGCTTTGTCTCACTTTTATTATTCTAGTTCTTTTCCTCCCTTTCTTTACTGCCTTTCATCAGTTCTTTATTTTAATTCGTTTTCCTTTGGGTAACCTTATAATCGAGTCATTATTTCTGAGATGATTTTTGTCTTTTTCTTTTGGTTCTTCCTGAATTAAATCAACTCTCTTTGCTTCTCCCTGTTTTGTCTGGTTCTGCTCTTAGTTTGTATTTTCCTGACTCGTTGAAGGTTTGTTTTCTCCTCCCCCTGTGTGTTGTCCAGTTCGGAGTGCTGTGCTAGCTTTCTTTTGCTTTGTGGGTCTTCCTGTGGGTAAGAAATGTCATCTTCTTCTCACTCTGTGGGACTCTTCTCCGATGTTGGGAGCAGCTGGGGCTCATGTCTCCTTTCCCGGAGGCGTCACGCCATGTCGGCACACCTGCACTCTCGCTGTGGGCCCGCCAGCCTGTCGTTCGCTTATTTTGCCAGGAAGGAGGGTTTGTGCTTTAGAGCCTCACCCCCTACCTGAGGCCCACGTTTGCGAGGACCCAGAACAGCAGGTGCAACCACGGGCTTCCCTTGTTGCTGTGCACTTGCTGCTGCTCACTGGTCTTTGGCCCCCGGGTCCTTGTCGGTCACATACAGCATGGGGTGTGCTACACGCCCTTGGTCTGCTGGGCTCCTGTCCCAGAGCCTTACCTGCCTCCTCTCATCATCATCTCTCAGTCTCTGCCTGGCCAGCCT
>RCUC01132092.1:0-48064 GCA_003697995.1 Taxidea taxus jeffersonii | reverse complement strand
TGGAACCTCGATGTTACTGGAAATGTTGTATTAGAAACAAGAAGAGCACTTTTACTATTAAACAAAAGGCAGTGAAAAGTTGCAGATGCAGAAAAAGGAACAGAAAAAGGAAGAAGGGGTCTTGAAATCTTAATAGATTTCATGATAGTCTTTTTATTAATTCTTTCAAAGTACATTTATTGAGAGTCTATTATGTGCCAACTGCCCTGCTAGATATAGTTAAGACAATCTTTACCTTCAAATCCAAAGTTCTGTAAAGAAGGATTGTTATTTTTTCTTATCCTAGAGCTATGAACACAGTGTTAGTTACTGAGAGGTTCAGGAGAAAGGAGGCTCCATAAAGGACATGATATTTTGTTTGGGTCTTTAAAGAAAAGGCTACCCGACAGGTAGAGAAAGGGATGATGGGCATCCTATGTGAGGCACCTGCATGTACCTATGAATGAGGACGATGAACTTGTGGAACTCTGAGTAACATTCACATGAGTAATTACGGCAAGAGATGAAGCTGGAGGACAGACAACTATCATATGATCTCCCTGATATGAGGAAGTGGAGATGCAACGTGGGGGGCCTGGGAGGATAGGAAAAGAATAAATAAACAAGAGGGGATCGGGAGGGAGACAAACCTATAAGAGACTCTTAATGTCACAAAACAAACTGAAGGTTGCTGGGGGAAAGGGGCTTAGGGAGAGGGTGGTGGGGTTATGGACATTGGGCAGGGCATGTGCTATGGTGAGTGCTGTGAAGTGTGTAAACCTGGCGATTCACAGGCCTGTACCCCTAGGGCTAATAATACATTATATGTTTATTAAAAAAATTTTAAAAATTTTTAAAAAAGAGATGAAGCTGGACAGATCATTAAAGTCTGTGCTGAGAGATCATGACGTGCAGAGGACTTCATCAGTCAAGTAGTGAACACCCATGAGAAGCGTCAAAGCTGGAGAGCAACCTGATTAAATCTATCCTCAGGGCAGTTTGGAAAGGCAAACAGAAAGAGAAAGATACCATTAAAGGCAATTGAGAGAACAGTTATAGGTCACGAGAGAAATGATGAAGGCTTGATCTGAGAGGGTGGCAGAAGGGATAGAAAAGAGAGAATAAAAAGTCACTGGGAGGTGGACTCCCTAGAATTTAGTGGTGGACTGGACTGGGAGGGAGAAAACGGGAATCAAGGATGACTCAAGCCTGCAGACTGGGTCAAGGATGACCCAGTTATGCTGAAGAATGTGGAAGTAAGGATAGGTTGGGTGGGACAAAGAGAACATGACTTTGGTCGTAGACATGTTGAGTTTCATTATTTCATGGACTCCCACATGGAGGTAACTAGAGGACAGTGTAACACGTGATCCAATCTAGAACACAAATGAGGTTTAAAAAAGAATACTAACCAATCTGAAGATGATCAAGCTCTGGTGTGAAGAGTCCATCAGGATAGATTTTGATCAAAAAGTAGATGTATTTATTGTTGAGAAGAACTGGTTCCTTGAACTCTGAGAGTAAAAAACCAGATACAGGTGTATATGGCTTCACAATTTCAGTACCTAGAAAAAGTCATGACAAAGAAATTCAATTCTAAAAATCTCAAAAGCTCTGAATAAAGATGAAACATACTGATTTTATGATGCTATCAGTACATACTTAATCTAATGTGTATATAATTCTATGTATATTTTAAATATATGTGTGTGTGTGTGTGTGTGTGTGTATCCCAAGCCTAAGCATGCTGAAATAATTTACACAAATAAATACTTTGCCCATCATATAAACAATGTATGTTTATTAAGTGGGGTATAAGATGATAGGGATTTATGGTAATAAACTTAGACAACCATCTGTTCTATCAGGATATAAACTTTGTAATGAGCTACGAATAAAAAGGCATCAAAAATTTAAACAGAGATGTAAGAAAGTACTCACATAAAAACTTTAATCATGCATCAAATTTTAACAGTGGTTACTGATGGCCACAGGGATCACTTGGGTTGAGAAAGGGAAGAATTTCACTTTTTACTTTATATATTTTGAATTGTTTTAATGTTTTAATATACGATATGTTACTTTGGCAACTGAAGGAAAAAATATTAGTCCAACTACCTCTAAGAATATAATATTAAAAAAAACAGGATAATTTTAAAAATAATTCATGTTATATTTTAGCTAGCTGAATTCCATACAAAAAGGAGTCACCATACATTGAAAAGACCATTCTTTTACATGACTCCTTGACATATACAGAATTAATCTATGTGTAAATTCTAATCCATCGACAGTAACTGTGCTGGGGAGCATACCAGCTATGGAATGATACCCTGGCACTGGTGATGATGACAGGAGGAACGTCCTAGCGCCATGGTAATATGGTGTACCGACCAAGTCAGCTAGACTGACTGAGACTGATGGAGAACGTGACCTTCTGCAGCTCCAAAGGGCCAAGAAAACGTTAGACATGGTTAAAGGCATTTAAAACAAGTACATAAGGTCACTTCAGGATGAAAATGAGGGGAAAATTTCCCAGTGAAATCTTTACAGAGCTTCTTATTCCAGGGGCACATGTAAGGAAATCATTTATAATCATCCACTCATTTTGAATTTCACAGATTCAACTCCATAAATGACCCAAGCACACATGGTTACTAAGAGATACTGGCATGTGTTTCTAGTAGTTTCCCCCCACAGGACCACTGGGCACTGCCTCACCTCTTCCCTTGAGGGTTCTGTGAGGAATATATCCCAGTGCTGATGGAACCCTCTCTTCCCAACTAGCGGCAGTGTCTTTGTTCCCCACATTGCATGGCGTGGATACAGTTCCAACACATTGGAATGCTGCATCTACAAACCTAGAACTGGGCTATCACTCAATCAGCTTCCAGAAACACATATTAATAACCTAAGCGGTTATTTCCTAAAAGATTAGTACTGATTTGGAACTGCTTATCAATAAAAAAATGTTTCCCCAAAGCCTCTATTTACCTTACCTGTAATAGTTAGCTTGAGGTAAACATGTTGCCCAATTGGCACCTGGAGATGAACGCTTGGTGGTAGCATCAAGCAGAAGAGCTTCGTATCATGAGTAACACCTTCCTTGGAAATTAACTGGCACTTTCTATAGTACAAACCTAGAAAGCGATTCATTTTCTCTTATTGATGAATAAATTAAGTAAGAAGTAACACCAGACCCACTAAGTGAAAGCCCAGATTCAGCTTCTATGCTTTTGCAAGCTTGAATTTCACTAAAATGCCTATGCACTTTAAAAATTCATCAGGAGTCTGAAAATCTTACAGTTAGAATTTCATTTTATTTCCTGAGATATCTATTTTCTAAAACCTGTCAATACTTCAGTAGGTTGAAAAACAAACTCTACCGAGTCTTATTTCCTCATGTCTAATTACAGCATATTATAAGCATTACATTCTAATACATTAAAATCTAACCTATTTCTTCATAAATTCACTTTTTACATAATTTCATCTTTTAATCCTCATGTTCACAGATACATAAATATATTACAGATGTAAAAAAATATTTGATAATCAACAAATTTAAATTCTAAAGTCTTTTCTTACAGAGTGGTCTTGAAATTTAAGTATTTAACATTTAACAATATTAAGACTATTAAATTTAGAAATACTTCTTTGATAAATCCAGAAAAAAATGTTTTGTATGAATTATAGAACATTTTAACTGTTGAGAAATAATTAAAATAAAAGAATGAACTTTTATGTTTAAGGGTGTACATTTTCATTACCTGGAAAATTATTTTTTTTAAAGATTTTATTAATCCGAGAGAGAGAGAGAGAGAGAGAGAGAGAGCACACAGACAGAGAGGGAGAGGAAAAAGCAGACTCCCCACTGAGTAGGGAGCCCAATGTGGAGCTCGACTCCAAGACCCTGAGATCATGACTCGAGCTGACGCCCAACTGACTGAACCACACAGACACCCCTACCTGGAAAATTAAGTGAAAAATGAAAATTCCCGATTTGTGTTACTAATAAACAAACAAACAAAAAGGAACAAAGTGTTTCCATAAATACTGAAAATACTTGAAGTTAATATCCCAAGCTCAGGAAATATATAATATTTTTATACAGAGCAAAATAATACCATTTAGGTTAGAAGAACTTGTTACAGAAATTCTGAAAGCATTAATAGTTTCATTTACAGAACTCCTGTAGACATAAAGAACATGCCAGACTATGCTGATAATATTGGTTTGTTTTGTTATTTCCTCTCTTATAAAACAGCATTTATAGAGATGGAAAGGGATTAACTCTAATAATGTATTTCTTTTCTTTTTTTTTTTTGGCCACATCCACATTTTTATTTAGTTTCTAACCTCCATTAACACTAAGTTAATATTGCAGAAAATAGACACATTTGGAAATTGATCTGAAAAACCAGAACCCATTGGAACAGAAACATGGAAAGTCCCAACGAGAATGACTGTGTGATACTTCCTGTTTGAAAGGCACTTCTCCCTTATTTGATCAGTGTTCATGATTAGCCAGCTGTTCCAGGTTTCTCGTCTGCCCTCTGTACCATCCACGTAACAAGCAGGAAGGGTACTAGCTCTGGCTGTGAGCACACAGAAATTCTCTAGAAACTTTGTTCTGTATCCAAGCCCACTGGAGAGCTGGCAATGGCTGGATTCCTCACAAGACAGATTCTCAGGAAGCCTTGACCTTCTGTGGTGGGGCTCCTGGGAGCAAAAAACAGCGCAGCAGCCCCACAGCAGGAATTCCAGTGAAGGTGAAAATATGGGCTCCATCACTGACATAATAAAAAGAAACAGTGCCAAGATTCATGTTCAAGAAAATCCCCAGTCGGTGTAAGTGGGGGCTCACCGAGAGAACAGTCACAGGCCTGGTGGCCAGAGGGGAACCCAGGGGAGCCCAGGATGCAGAGGGCCTAGTCAAATCTCTCGGCTCCGGCCCTCTGGTTCTGTCTGGAATACCCACAGCAGACACTCCTCAGGTCCTCAGAAACGATGAGGTAGTGGTTGGTGGTGGCAACATCCAGGGTCACCTCCATATGACCTTGTGCATGTTTGGGTTCTTGTGCAGAATGGCTCTCAGCTGGGGCTCTAACTTCCTGATCCTCAAAACCAGCCTCCCAAGATGGGTGTCGGGCCCAAGGTCCTTCTTCCAAGACAGCACGGAGGAGAGGGGCACCAGAAACCCTCCCCACCAGGCTCCCACTGCAGTGAGTCAAAGCAGCAAAGGCAGCAGGCAAAGCCACATTTCAGGTACGTGGGTGTCTCCAGGTAAGTCAGGCACATAGAACACCTGCTTGTCTCTTGCAAGTGGGCAGCCATGACCACTCAGTCCTGCTCTGGCCCCAGTTTTCCCCCTGCTTGCAGTTCTCTGATAATGTATTTCTTATCTTAATTATTCCCTCTTTTTTATTTAATTAAAAATATTTAAGTAGGTAAAGACTGATTCCAAATCTTAGGAAGTAAATGCCCAACACCCAATAATGGTTCTTGGAAAACTGAAATTCACTCATAATCCTAAGAAATCATTTTGGGTTTCATCCAATTTCTCTTCTTCCCTGGTCCCTTTGGATCCTAAAGACCCTGGTCACTAAATCTTCCACCTACCCCCATGGTAGCTCAATATGCACATGAATTTAGAATGCAGCATTGCACACCGAAACCAAGGGGCATTACTGAAATCACCTCATTCTAGCACCAGGGCATAGCTCAGACCAAATTAAAGCTCAAGGACTGTAACATTATCCTAAAACACCTAATCCAGTATTAAACTGACAAGGGGATCAGTGGACACAGGCTCAACTAGAAGGACAAATGAAGGTTCGAATGATCTCCTTGTCCCTTCCTTTCTGGGACCCAGAGTGAGAACACAATCAGAGACCCACATACTATATGTCTGAACATTTAAAAGTTATAAGGCCCAATGTGAGGCCTGATCCCAGGACCCTGAGATCATGATCTGAGCCGAAGGCAGATGCTTTAACCCACTGAGCCACCCAGGAGCCCCGGTATTTTTCCTTCTAAAGAATAGAATTTCACAAGGCTCAAGTCTAGACAAAGTCTTCAGTGGGAAAGAGAACACAAAAAGAACCCTGGTTACGAGCCACACTGCCTTCCATCTGGTCTTCCACTCCTACTTGAACTTAGTATACTTTTAAAGTACCTATATACTCTACTTTTCCTACTAGAAAAAGAGGCTTAGAGAAGTTAAATAGCTTGTGCAGAGCTTGAGCTCTGCTCTCACAGAGCAGCTGGAGAAGATATGGGAAGAGGCAAGATGTGATTAAGAGTTTCTTGCCCCAGTTCATAGGCTTTGTTCAAAAAATATGAGAAGCCACTGTTCTAGACTAGCTTATGGTTTGGTGTCTTCCTCCCTGCTCTAATCATGTCAGTTCAAGCATAAATATTTATAGACTATCCCTCCACCCTTTACAACCTCCTACTAACTATTTAATGTACAAATTAAGGAATCAGTTCAGCAAGTCAAAATTCATCCCAGGTATTTCTCTTCTTGAACATTTCCATTTTCTACTGTTCTCATCAACTGTACTTTTTCTTAGCACTCATTACTATTTTCCATCACCTAAATGTCATCTACTTACCTCCTAATTTGCAATCTACCTTTATTCATTTATTTCTCCAAGATCTTCTGGAACCAATGCAGGGCAACCAATTAGTGGGACTACACATTTAAAAATGCAATCCATGGAAAAGAAACAACCCCAAACATACTAACATCTATAACAGTTAAAAATGTATTTATGTACATACCTTGATATATCCACATAGGAAAAAACACAATCTATAGCCATTCAATAAAATACACATTCCACTTAGAATCTGTCACAATTCACAAAGCAGGGGCCAGGCTGATTTAGCCTTGCTAGCTATTTCTGCCAAGACAGTGATCTTGATGAGCAATGAAGCTGACTGCAGGGATGATGTCCAGAACTCTTAAGTATAAACTATTTCCAAGCACTGTAAAATATTTAACATTTTGACTACTGATAAAATAATTCAAATTTATGAAGTTATTAGAATATCTTCCTATACTGAAGATGCAACAAAGTTGGAATATTACTCTTTTTTTTATTACTCTTAAAAGAATTAGGTAACTGTACTTATTTTGCTGTTTTTAAAAAATTATTGAGGCTTTCACTAATTTTGATAAAGCTTCCACTTAATCTCTAGTAGTTTAGTCTTAATATCCTCACTCAAACCACTTTGTATATATGAATAAGCACACATAGGCTTCCTGGGTGGTTCAGTCGGTTAAGCATCTGACTCTTGATTTGGCTCAGGTCATGACCTCAGGGTCATGAGATCGAGCTCCATGCTGGGTTCTGTGCTAGGCACGAAGTCTGCTCAAGATTCTCTCTCTCTGCCCCTTCCACCCCATTCTTCCTCTCTCTATCTCTCTTGAAAAAAAAAAAAAAAAAGAATACATCCACAACTTGTCAAACACTAAGGATGATAAATTACTGTGGACACATGTTTATTCATATATTAGAATAAAACACAATGAAACAGAATGCTCAAATACTGAGAATTTTCATACATAATTGTTAAATTAGTATTATCAAATCAACAGGAAAGCACAGATTGCTTCTTGTTTCATATTAAGATGTTTTACTACCTCAGACTGATGGGAACTGAATCTTTCAAGGTGAGGATTTGGTGGAGTTAAACTAGGAGAAACACAGCTCTTTCTCCAAGACTAGATTCAGCGGAGTTTTAGACCACACATCATTTAGCAAGACTGTCACGAAATCTGAACACCTCTATACCTAACACCTTCCTTCTCTTGTTCTGTAACTAATAATGCAGCCAACACTGTATGCTCGAATGCCTGAATCCCCTGCATTCTAAGGTTTTAAACCTCTTCCATTTTATTTTATTTTATTTATTTATTTTTATTTGACAGAGAGAGATCACAAGTAGGCAGAGAGGCAGGCAGAGAGAGAGAGGGGGAAGCAGGCTCCCTGCAGAGCAGAGAGCCTGATGCGGGGCTCGATCCCTGGACCCTGAGATCATGACCTGAGCCGAAGGCAGAGGCTTAACCCACTGAGCCACCCAGGTGTCCCTTCCATTTTATTTTTTAATACAGTAAATAGTTCTCACTCAGAGACTGCCCCATCTAGTCTGTGTTTCTTCAGATCTCGCATTTGGGCCATTCTAACAGAGATGAAAAAAGATAGCAAAATGCCAAAGCACTGTGTGGTTACTGAGTTTTCAACAACTCCATGCGTGGTGGGCAGAGGAGATAACTGAAGAGAAAGAAGCACAGGGAAGTTTTTCTTTGCTACTTGCAAAACTTCATTTCTTGTAATTTTGAATGCTTATTTTAGGCGGCAGAGAAACACGGATGTATAGGCAAAGACTGGGGAGAGGTGTGAGAGTTGCTCTTCTGACCCCAGCAAGAAAATCTATTCCATGGCGGGCAAGCAGCTTGCCTGCAGAATCATAGGCCCAACAAAAAGGCTCAATTAAGGGGCGCCTGGGTGGCTCAGTGCGTTGGGCCTCTGCCTTCATGATCTCAGGGTTCTGGGATCGAGTCCTGCATGGGGCTCTCTGCTCAGCAGGGAGCCTGCTTCCTTCTTTCTCTCTCTCTGCCTGCCTCTCTGCCTACTTGTGCTCTCTCTCTGTGTCAAATATATAAATTAAAAATCTTTAAAAAAAAAAGGCTGAATTAAATGATTGCTTACAGTGTGTCCACAAGCACAGTTATGAGCACAGACAGTACCTCAGTGTGTGAGTGCACAGGTGTGTGTGGTATCTGCAGTTAAGAAGCCATTAAGACAGTATAGGTCAAACCATGCAAAACTGTCAGCTATCTAGGTTAAAAATTGTAAAATATGAACAATTTCACATAGTTCAACTTAGATTAAAAAGATTCAATACATATATTTAACATAAGGGTTTATAAGTGGCTGCTGAAGCACATCAAAATTGTGACAAAATATTTTAAACTCTTCTTTACAATTTTGTATCCTGATGTTCATTTACTGAGGTGTTTGTTGGCAAATCTATAAAACTAACTCTGTCTCGTGATCAAAGGCCCCACAGTAAAGGCAACTACAACTAAAATAAAGTTTTAGGTTGGCTATAGAACTAGTAACCCAATTACATATCAGTTACACATGCACGCACGCACACACACACACAACTATTCACTTATAATTGTCACTTCTGGGAGGAAAAATGAGAAGCAAACAATTTAAAAATGGTAATCTAATTCCACTGATATAGTTTATGTTATCACCTGTTACATTTGGATTAAAGGTAAAAATGAAGTAGTTTCTCTTCTCTAATTATGTTCTTTGTTTTATTTTAATCTTTAGTGTAAGTAAATTCTGAATATGAGATGAGAAGGTATCGCATTAAAAGTTTTAGATTTACATGCTATTTTCAAAACTTCATTTACCTAAGAAATTTTACCTAAGAGGAAGCCAGCATGCTAGTATTGTAAGAGTCAATAATTTTAACGTACTGAAAACCTAGGACCACGTGACAGACTATAAACATTTGACATTACTGACAGCAAGTTAATCATAATAATTTGACAGAAGTGTTTAGCTTTACTAGTGACTAATCGACAATTTCTGTCATGATTTAAGGAATGGAAAGAACAAAGAAGAAATCACCTTTGCTAATTCAGTCACATACATAAACACATCCCCTAAACTCCGAGTCATTTTCCAAAGTGGAAAACCCCATTCAATGAAAAAAACCCGTATTGCTCCAATTTCAGACAAGAAAGCTAAAATTAACTGTGGGGTTCATGATTCAAGAAGAAATTTATAGTAGAGATAAAGAGTTCATGGGAAGCCTTGGGAAATTACTGAGAAAACCTGAGTGATGCCCATTCTAACAATTTCCAAAGGAAAGTCACCCTTCATTCTTAGTATCATTTATTTCTTGGACTTAGCTTTTATCTGGTTTGCTATGATTTTTCAGTCACTAGATAGATGCTATCAGGGCAAGAGATTTCACTTTAATAATACCTCTTTTCAATGCCACGGTCTTCTATCCATTTTCTTCTGATCTGCTGGATCACACTATTATTTCTCTATGTTCTCTCTCTCTTCCTAATACCACAAAATTCAGACCTCTGCTCCTATAAAAGAATTCTATTTGGCCTTTCCCCACTTATGACTTACATTTTTCTTTCTCTACAACTTGCAAAATGCCTGGCACAATAAGTACCTAGTAACAATCTGAAGCCCTTCCTGGAAAACCATTCCTAGTTCTTGTTATTTGCTTGAAAGTTATTTTCACAACATTGCTGGAAATTCACCTCTTTCAGGGAGTAGCTCCCAATGAAACTCAGCTGCATCCATCTGCTTGGGGCTACCTTGGAATATGCTCAGTCTGTATTACAGAACTTGCTCTTGTTGGTCTGTTGCTTTATAAAAAAGTATTCTTCAATCTCATGTCAGTGTGTGTTCTTTCACTTGGGAAAATAATTAGCACAGTGCCTAAAATAGCTTTCTACTCACAATGGCTACACAAATTAATGCTATCTGATAACTTTTCTGAAATGAAATATCCACAAATATAACTTTGTAATTTTTAAAATATTTATAATAATTCTAAATATTTAAAGGTGCTAAAGTGAATACATGTAGTTAATTCCTTCTAACTCCCCTAAAATAACAAAAGTGTATGTGGGTGTGGGTGTGGGTGTGTGTGTTTGGTTGTTTTTTAAGGCATAAGCCTGCAAGGACATAAAGAATGGAAATAAGAAAAAGCAGCAAAACTTTAAGAGCTGACAAGGCAAAGAAAGGACTGTTAACTGACTCAGCAGACTCAATAATGCTGATCTTAAATTAGAAGTAAAGAAAGCCAAGATTTGACTCACTTGTAACAAAAAATCCCTGAAGGCTCAGAAATTGGCAGGACCAATTATATCTGAAATCAGAGTGAAGCTGGAGCTGAAACCACTTTCTGGGTGAAAGTTCATTTAAGAAATCTAGATGTTCCCACCTCCACCTTTGCTCAAGTCTTCCCCTACTTAGCATAGCCACATGACTAACCTTCTTCTATCCTGGGAAAATATTAGAAGTGTACTCTCTAGAGTGGGTAAAAAACAAAGGGTCTCCGGATTGGGTATATATTATAGGCTGAATTGTGTCCCCCTCAATTTTCCTATGTGGAAGCTATAATCATCAGTACCTCACAATGAGACTACTTGGAGACAGGTTCTTTTGAAACATGAATTAAGTGAAAATGAGGTCTTTAGAGGGGGGTTATCCCTAATCCAGTGTGATTGATATCCTTATAAAAAGAGGCAATCAGGGGCACAGACACACAGAGGGAAGATCATGTGAAGATGGCCACCTACACGCCAAGGACAGAAGCGTCAGAAAGAACCGACTCTGCCAACACCTTGATCTTGGACTTCTGGCCTCTGGACTGAGAAAATAAATTTCTGTTATCAGGCCACTCAGTCTGGTACTTTGTTACGGCAGTATTAGCAACTAATACAGTATGCTAGGCAACAAACAAACAAAAGAAATTAAGTTTACAGATACCTAGCCTTCTTTCCCCATAAGACTTCTGAAATTCTGGGTCCAAAGTAGGAGACTGTCCATTTTCAAGTCTCTGACAAAATACAGTCATTGAACTTGGAAACAAGAAAACAATCCACCCATACAGTTAATATAACTGTCAATAAGTCACACCCACATTCACAATGTTTCTGCACACCTTTTAGAGTAACACCCCCAGAAATATGAGCAGTTAATCAAGGATCAGCAGACCTTCAAAGAAAGCATCTAACATGAAAGATAGACTAAAACAAACAAATGAACTTTGGAGGCACAGGTTACACAGGAAGAGGGAAACTCAAAAGCTCTATCAGTAATTATTAAAAATATAAGAGAGGCTATTAAGAATAGGGTACTAGGGGCACCTGGGTGGTTCAACTGGTTAAGGGTCCAACACTTGATTTCACCCCAGGTCATGATCTCAGGGTTCTAAGATAGGAGACCCGTGTCGGGCTCCATGCTGGGCATGGCGCCTGCTTGAGATTCTTTCTCTCTCTCTCCCTCTGTCTACACATTTCTTCCTCTCTTAAGGAGAAAAAAAAAAAAAGGATGCTAAAACAAAGGAACAGAAATCAAGAGTTCTTAGAAGTTAAAAATAGGACAGTAGAAATGAGTAACTCAGTAGAAGAGCTGAAAGATACAGCTAAAGAAATCACTCAAAAAATAGAACAAAAGGGCAAAATTGAAAATAAGAGACAAAAAATGAGCTATTTATAAGTTTAAAAGGTTTAAAATAAGAATACTTCTAGACAGCAAAAATAGACTATGAAGAGAAGGAAAATCAGTATTTCTCAGAACTGAAGGTTGTAAGTTTCCATAATGAAAACACAGCACAAAGGAGAGAGCCAGCATGAGAAACAAAAACAGACCCACATTAAGGCATATCAAATTGTGAAATTTCAAAATTCTTGGAACAAGGAACAAACTCTGCCAATTTTCGGAAAGAAAATATAGTGCCCATTTACTATGTGAAAATTCATCAAGTAGAACACTTAAAATATTCATCCTTGTCTATAAATGTTATTTAAAAACTAAAAAAAAAGGAAAAAGGGAAATGAATGTAGAAGGAAATGAATTACATCCTTTAGGAATAAACTGAGACAATGGTTTAGATAAGCACAAAGACAATAAACATATCTTTCTTAATATAAAAAACTGAGATATGTATACGAGGTATAAACTTAAACTTGGCTATACACCTTTCATAAAAAGGAACCTGAAAGAGTAAACGGTTGAACAACAGTCTAAACATAAGTGGGCTTCCCCGTTTGGTATCACTATCTAATAACTTTGTAATGCCAAAATACTAGGTAGTAGAGTCTAAAATTTAATCTCTATTTAAAAAAAAGAGTTTTCCAAGCAAGTAAAAGCTAAAGGAGTTCATCACCACTAAACTAGTCTTACAAGAAATGTTAGAGGTACTTCATTAAGCTGAAAAGAAAGAGCACTTATTAGTAACAAGAAAATATATGAAAGTATAATTTCATTGGTAAAGGTAAATATATAGTAAAGATAGTGGATTAATCACTTATAAAGCTAGTATGAAGGTTAATGACAAAAGTGATAAGAACAACTAATTATAATAATTATTTAAAGTTTACATAAAAAAAGGTTCTTATTAAATGTAACATCAAAAACATAAAATTTGGGTGTGGGGAGAGTAAAAATGTAGAGCTATTGAATGCATTCAATAATAATAAGTTGTTATCAACCTAAAGCAGACCATTACAAATACAGATTTTTATATGTATGCCTCATGGTAATCATAAAGCAAAAACTCACAGTACATATATGAAAGGTAACAAAAAAAAATCTGAAGTGTAACACTAAAGAAAGTCATCAACTCTTAAAGGAAGAGAGCAAGAGAAAATGAAAGGAACAGAAAACTACAAAACAGCCAGAAAACAATTAATAAGATGGCAAAAAGTATATACCTATCAATAATTACCTTAAATGTAAATGGACTAAATCTACTAGTCAAAAGACATAGGATGGCTGACTGAATTAAAAAACAGGACCCAGGGGCACCTGGGTGGCTCAGTGGGTTAAAGCCGCTGCCTTCGGCTCAGGTCATGATCCCAGAGTCGTGGGATCGAGCCCCGCATCGGGCTCTCTGCTCTGCGGACAGCCTGCTTCCTCCTCTCTCTCTGCCTCTCTGCCTACTTGTGATTTCTGTCTATCAAATAAATAAATAAAATCTTTAAAAAAAAAAACAAAAACAGGACCCATGGGGATGCCTGGGTGGCTCAGTGGGTCAGGGCCTCTGTCTTCAGCTCAGGTCATGATCCCAGGGTCGTGGGATCGATCCCCACATTGGGCTCTCTGCCCTGCAGGGAGCCTGCCTCCTCCTTTGTCTCTCTCCCTGCCTCTCTGCCTACTTGTTTTTTGGTCTGTGAAATAAATAAATAAAATCTTGAAAAAAAAAAAAAAACAAAAAACAGGACCCATCTATATACCGCCTACAAAAGACTCACTTCAAATGTAAGGAGACACACAAATGGAAAGCAAAGGGATGAAAAAAGATGTTTCATGAGAATGGAAACCCAAAGAAAGCTTGGGTGGCTATATCATATCACACAAAATAGACTTTAAAACAAAGACTATAAGCAGAGACAAGAAGGAATTATTATATAATGATAAAGGGGTCAATCCAAGAAAAGAAATACGTTTGTAAACACCTATGTATCTAACACAAGTTAGAGTACCTAAATATATCAACCAAATATTAACAGACATAATGGGAGAAACTGACAATACAGTAATAGTAAGGGACTTTAATATCCCACTTATACCAGATAGGAAATCAATAAGGAAACATTGGCCTTAAATGACACATTAGATCATACTGACTTAATAGATAAACACAGAACATTCTAACCAAAAGTAAGTAACAGAATACAAATTCTTCTCAAGTACACATGGCTCCATAGATCATATGTTAGGTCACAAAACAAGTTTAATACATTTAAGAAGATTAAAATCATAACAAACATCTTTTCCTGCTATAATGGTATGAAACTAGAAATCAAGTACAAGAAAAGTGAAAAATTCACAAATGTGTGGAGATTAAACAGTACACTTGAACAACCAATGGATCAACAAAGAAATCAAAAGAGAAATCAAAAAAACTTTGAGACAAATGAAAAGGAAATACAACATATCAAAATTTGTGGGATGCAGCAAAAGCAGTTCTAAGAGGAAGTTCACAGTGCTAAACCCTACCTCAATAAACAAAAAAATCTCAAATAAACAAACCAGCTTCACATCTCAAGTAACCAGAAAAAGAACAAATGAAGCACTAAATTAGTAGAAGGAAGAAAATACTAAAGATCAGAGTGGAAATAAATGAAACAGAGACTAAAAAGACTAAGAGCTGGTACCCCAATTAGATAAATATAATTGACTAACCTTTAGCTAGACTCCCCAAGAAAAAAAAATAGGGCTCAAATAAACAAAATCAGAAACAAAAGAGAAGATGTTATAACTGGTACTACAGAAATATAAAGGATCTTAAAAGAGTTCTATAAACAGTTATACACCAACAAATTAAACAACCTAGAAGAAGTAAATAAATTCCTAGAAATACAATCTTTCAAGACCAAATCATGGAAAAATAGAAAATCTCAATGAACCAATTACTAGAAAGGATTGAAATCAGTGAGTAAAAACTTCACAACAAACAAAAGTCCAGGACCAGATGTCTTCACTAGTGAATTCTACCAAACATTCAAAGTAAAGTTACAGACTAATACCTTGATGAATGTAAATATAAAAATCTTCAACAAAATATCAACAAACTGGACTCAACAATACATTAAAAGGATCATACACAATGATCAAGAAGGATTTACACTAGGGACACATGAATGGTTCAACACCCACAAATAAATGAATGTGAATTAATTAATAGAAATCATATGATCATCTCAATAGATGCAGAAAAAGCATTTGACAAAACTCAACACCTATTTATGATGGAAATTTTTAACAAAGTGGGTAGAGAGGGTACACACCTCAATGTGATAAAGGTTGTGAATGACAAGTCCACAGCTAACATCATCCTCAACGGTAAAAAACTGATCAGGAACAAGACAAGGATGCCCCTCTCACCACTTTCATTCAACATATACTCAAAGTCACAGTCACAGTAAGTAGGCAAAAGAAAGAAATAAAAAGCATCAAATTAGAAAGGAAGAAATAAAACTATCACTATTTGAAGATGACATAAAATTACATAGAAAAAAACCCTGAAAGGGCACGTGGGTGGCTCAGTGGGTTAAAGCCTCTGCCTTCAGCTCAGGTCATGATCCCAGAGTCCTGGGATCAAGCCCCGCATCGGGCTCCCTGCTCATCGGGGAGCCTGCTTCCTCCTCTCTCTCTGCCTGCCTCTCTGCCTACTTCTGATCTCTGTCTGTCAAATAGATAAATAAATAAATAAAATCTTTATAAAAAAAAAAACAAACCCTGAAGACTCCACCAAAAAGCTGTTAGAAATAATAAATGAAGTTGTGGGATATGAAATCAAAACACAAAAATCTGCATTTCTAAAAACTAATAATGAACTATCAGAAAGAGAAATTGAAAAAAAAATCTCATTTACAATTATATCAAAAAGAATTAAATACCTAGGAATAAATTTAACCAAAGAGGTGAAAAACCTGTACTTTGAAAACTGTAAGATACAGATGGAAAAAATTGAAGATGACATAAATAAATGGAGAGAAATACTATGCTTATGAATTGTAGGAATCATGAATTTTGTTTTAAAAAAATGTCATACTACCCAAAGGAATCTATAGATTCAGTGTAATCACTACCAAAAGACCAATAGCATGTTTCACAGAACTAGAACAATTAATTCTAAAATTTGTATGGAATCACAAAATCCCCAAATAGCCAAAGCAATCCTGAGAAAGAACAAAGCTGGAGGTACCATACTCCCAGTTTTCAAACTATACCACAAAGCTATAATAAGCAAAACAAGATAGTAGCCATAAAAACAGACATACAGATCAATAGAACAGAATAAAGAGCCCAGAAATAAACCCATATTGATATATATATATATGCATGTATATATGTATAGATGTATGAGTATACATACACAATATATGTTATATATCTATATATAGATATCTCAACTTATTTGATAGATATATCAATTAATTTATGACAAAAGGCACAAGAATATATACAATGGGGAAAGGACAGTCCCTTCAAATAAATGGTGCTAGGAAAATAGGATACTACAGGCAAAATAATGAAAACAGCCTATTATCTTATACCATACACAAAAATTAAAGTAGATTAAAGACATGAATATAAGATCTGAAACCACACACTCCTAGAAGAAAATAGACGCTAAGCTCCTTGACGTTGATCATAGCAATGATTTTTCGGACCTGACATCAAAATCAAAGGCAACAAAAGCAAAAATAAAGTGGGACATTACATCAAACTACAAAAGCTTCTACATGGAAAAGAAAACCATCAAAAATATTTACAACAAACTCAATACCAAAAAACAAATAATCCAGTCAAGAAATGGGCAGAAGACATGTTCAGATATTTCTCCAAAGAAACATACAATGACCAACAGACACAGGAAAAAATAGTCAACATCACTTGATATTTGGGAAATACAAATCAAAACCACAATGGTTAAAATTAAAAACTCGGATGTTGGCAAGAATGTGGAGAAAGGGGAACCCTCTTACATTATTGGTGGGAATGAGAACTGGTACAACCACTCTGGAAAACAGTATGGAGGATCCTCAAGAAGTTAAAAATAGAGCTGTGCTTTGACCCAGCAACTGCACTACTGGGTATTTATCCAAAGGAGATTCAAAGGGGCACACGCACCCTATTGTTTATAGCAGCAATGTTTACAATAGCCAAAATATGGAAAGAGCCCAGATATCCATCAATAGATGAATGGATGAAGACGACGTGGTGTGTGTGTGTGTGTGTGTGTGTGTGTGTGGTGGAGTATTACTCAGCCATCAAAAAAGAATGAAAGCCAGCCATTTGCAATGATGTGGATGGAACGAACAGGACATTATGCTAAGCAAAATAGTCTGAGAAAGACAAATAATCTATGATTTCACTCATATGTGTTATTTATTTAAGAAACTAAACAAATGAACACAGGGAAAGGGAAGGAAAATAAAATAAGATGAAAATAGAGAGGGAGGCAAACTGTAAGAGACTCTTAACTATAGGAAACAAACTGAGGGCTGCTGGAGGGGAGGTGGGTGGGGGAATGGGGTAAGTGAGCATTAAGGATGGCGCTTGATATGATGAGCACTGGATGTTATATACAAAAATGAATCACTAAATGCTACCCCTGAAACTAGAATACAGCATATGTTAACTAAATTGAATAAAATAAGAAATTTTTTTAAAAAAGAAAACCATCAACAAAATGAAAAGGAAACCTACTCAATGGGAGAAAATATTTGCAAATCTTATATCTGGTTAATATCCAAAATATATTTAAAAAACTTGTACAACTCAACAACAAAAATACAATCTAATTAAAAAATAGATTAAAAATCTAAAAACAAAATTCAAAGGACCCAAAGAGATATTTTTCCAAAGAGGACATACAGATGGCCAACAAGTACATGCAAAGGTGCTCAACATCGCTAACCATCAGGGAAATGTAAATCAAAATCACAATGAGCTATCACCCCACACCTGTGAAAACCTGGCTATTATCAAAAGGACAAGAAATCACAAGTGTTGGCAAAGATGCAGGGAAAAGGGTATCGTCATGCACTGCTGGAGGGAATGTAAATTGGTGCAACCTCTATGGGAAACAGCATGGGGGTTTCTCAGAAAATTAAAAATAGAAGTACAATATGATTCAGTATTCCACTTCTGGGTTTTTATCCGAAGAAAATGAAGACACTAATTTGGAAATGTATGTGTACCTCCATCTTCATCACCACATTATTTACAGCAGTAATATGGAAGCAACCTAAGCGTTCACTGATAAATGAATGGATAAAGATATGGAATGTATATATAGAGATATATGATGGTATACTATTCAGCTATTTTAAAAAAGAATAAAGGCCTCAAGCTTGTGACATGGATGGATCTTGAGGGTATTATGCTAAGTGAAACAAGTCAGACACAGAGAGATGAATACTGTATGATCTCACTTACATATGGAATTGAGAAAACAAAACAAAACAAACAAACACAAACTCATAGATACAGAAAACGGGTAGGGTGGGCAAAATATGTGAAGAGGGTTAAAAGGTACAAACTTCCAAATATAAAATAAACAAATCATGGGGATATAACATACTACATAGTGACTACAGTTAATAATACAGTAATGAATAGTTGAAAGTTGCTAAGAAAGTAGATCTTAAAAGAGCTCATTACAAGAAAAAAAGTTTTTGTGACCGTACAGTGACAGATGTTAACTAGACTTAATGTAATGATCATTTCACCAAGTCTATAAATATCAAATCACTATGTTATATACCAGAAACTAGTATAATATTATATGTCAATCATATCTCAATTTGAATAAAGGAGGAAAACAGATACCACGTCCTTTTACAACTTCTTACAGGGAGATATGAGGGCCCTTTGGCTCCTCCCAAAATAACCTTCCAAACTCTGGTACATTTGCACTACTGACACAATTTCATCAATACAGGACTCAAAATAATAGCGCAGCATACCTGTGTCTTTCCTTGGAATAAGTGAATTATGATTCTCTAGGGGGTGACCAAGACGTTTCCAAGAAGTAGTCTCTTTTTTCTTTAGGACAATCTCTATTTTTCCCACATTCTCAACAACTCGCACTAAAAAGAAGATAAATTCCATTTGGATTCACTGAAACTAAATATAACACATTACTTTAAAATCAGTCTTCCTCAAACAATACAAATGTTCTGATCCAATATGAATAACAGGGATTATTAGTAAGATAAGACTTCATATACATATTTGTCAAAACTGTTTATCCCTTAAATGATATTAAATCCAACTTATTTTATTATATGAATCAAATTAACTTTTTCAAACTAATTTATCAAGAGCCAAACTAATAGGTACTGCTAGTTTTCATACAAGCCCAAATATGGCCATGGCAAGTACTTAACACATAACTTCAGGGGGGAAAAAAAGGGAGCAGGCTGACATACAAATTAGTCACTGAGTGGACCTATAAAAGCAAACTTAATTTATATTCTTCCATTCCTTAATTGGGATCTGAGGAGTTCTTATGAGTAAATTCAGTAGATCAATTCTGAACTGAATAAACAAAAGAAAAAGCTTCATGAATAATTATGAAGTACATATGAATCTTAAATAATTAAAGGCCTTTTAGGGTATCTTAATTTTTGACTGAGTTCAGAATATATGGGTATAATATAATAATAAAATACAGACTTTTGTATACTGGTTAAATTTTATGAATTGAATATGCTTTTAAGGTCCTAAAGTGTATTTCAGTTTGTCTTCAGAAACAATCTGTTCTTCCTCGAGGTAAACACATAATTCAACAGCAACTTAACAATAACTTTTTAAGACAGATTAGTCAAATACATTCACTTCAATGAACACTGATTTGAAGCTTAACAAATATAGAAACATGGTCCTTGACCTTGTATAATTTACAGAGCTTGTTACCATATATAGGAAAGAGAAAGCACAGAACCAGTATAAGGTATTCTTACAGTACTTTGAAACAAGAAATTACATATATACACACATATATATATAAGTATATATATTTACACATATATGTGTGTACTTATCTCTATATATCTATATAGTGAAATATAATTCAGCCTTAAAAAAAAAAGGAAGAAAGAAATCCTTCCATTTGCAACAACATATGAACCCGAAGGCATTATGCTAAATGAAGTAAGCCAGACAGAAAAGATAATACTGCACGCTATCACTTACATGTAGAATCGTTAAAGGAAAAAAAAAGTCATGTACTCATTAAAAAGAGAGTAGAATGGTGGTTGCCAGGCCGGTTGGCTTGGGGGGAGGGACACGATAAGGGACGGGGAGAGGATGACAAAAGGGTACAAACTTCCAGTAAAGACATGAATAAGGTCTGAAGATCTAACTACAGTTGATAATATTACAATTCCAATTTGCTAAGACAATACTCAAAAAAGTAAATATGTGAGGTGACGGATGCATTAACTCGATTGTGGGAATCTTTTTACAATGTATACACACATCAAATCATCATGCAATTAAATATATTATAATTTCATCAATTGCATGTCATTAGAGCTAAAAACAAAAGACAAAAAAAAAAACCAAGAAACCACCATTCTATGAATCTTCTGCTGTTAAACAGCTTTGTGAAATCCACACTGTACTTTTATATGCAGCAATATTATAATTTAATATGCTCTGTCAATATTACACATTTATATTTATAATACACCTAAGAAAAATCTGTCTGGTCTAGTATATTTCTACATATTGCATGTCAGGAGGAGGGCAGAGATAAGGAGAATGGAAAGAAGAGAAGAATTTTCTTCCAAGGAGAGAAAAAAGAAGGGTAAAAAGATGAAAGGAACAAGGAGAAAGAAAAAACAGAGAAAAAACCTGAAACCAGCAAGAGAACATATTTATAAAAAAAATTAATGTATTTGTTTATATAGAAAATGTTATATCTTTGTTTTATAATATGAAAATACACATATGAAAAATAAGACAAAGGCTGATTTTTCTCTTTCTCTCTCTCTCTTCCTGTGCAGGTATGTATATATGTATGTGTATATATACATATAATTTTTTTAAAGGTTTTATTTATTTATTTAACAGATAGAAATCACAAGTAGGGAGAGAGAGAGAGAGCGGAGGAAGCAGGCTCCCCAGCCGAGCAGAGAGCCCGATGCGGGGCCCGATCCCAGGACCCTGAGATCATGACCTGAGCCGAAGGCAGAAGCTTTAACCCACTGAGCCACCCAGGCACCCCTACACATAATTATTTTTTAGTAGCTTACCAGAAAAATCTTCCTCAACTTCATGACTTAGCCCTAGGAAAGAAAAATAGGTTTAGTTAAAATCCAACTTCAATTCTATGAACACCATGTAAGATCATCTAAACAGTTCTTATATGCACTATGTACTATTTCAAATCTCTCTAGATAAGTAAAACATATTCTGACAGCCAGGAGAAAGAAGTTGTATACAACCAAAATGTCCAACTATCTGAATATAAAGACATACAGTTTTCAACTTCTCTCCTTATTAAAAAGCAAATACCCAATTGCCCATAAGTGGGAAGGCACTCTAGTCCAAAGATGGTCCCAGACTGACACACCTACAAACCAAGAAGTGAGCAGGGCAGGTAGGGATGCAGCCCCTGCAGTGCACATGCTCTAGTGTGTTCACAAGTAGATGTGTGTACAGGCCAGGCTTGGGTCTGGCTCCGTTCTCTCTTTCTTATTGTTATCTAAGGTTGACTATGTATTCAGTCATTGAAAGAAAACTATTCAGTCTCTGTATGTTACCTTCTAAGCATTATCGATACAACAGTTAATGAAAGAGAAAAAATACTGCCTTATGGAAATTGCATTCCAGAAGGGGGAGAGAGATGAAAGAAATATTTTTATAGACACCTGCTCTAAATTTTACTATGTTAATATGGTTATCTGGAACTTATAATTCTGCATTATTTTAGCCCTTCTGATCCAATATCAGCACCCAAGGGTCTCATATTTTTTGACTGTGGAATTTTTTTTCTTTTGTATTGTGTGTTACATATTGTTAGCTATAGTTGGCACAAAATTAGCCATAAAGCATTTGAAACATAGTAGATGGTGGCACAGAGGTTTTACTTAAAGAAAAATCATGCAGTGCTAATGAGTAATGTATACTTTTCTAGACATCTGAGTGTTTTGTTAAAACTCTCCCAATATACATTAGATATTTTATTTTCTTTTAAGATTTTTTATTTATTTATGAGAGAGAGAGAGAGAGGGCATAGGCGGGGGGAAGGGCAGTGGGAGAGCAAGAAGTTGATTCCCTTAAAGAGTGGAGAGCTAGATGCAAGGCTCGATCCCAGGACCCTGAGATCATGACCTGAGCCAAAGTGACACTTAACTGTTGGAGCCACCCAGGCACCCCTCCCTATGTGTTAGATCTTATGCTAAGAAAAAATAGGATGAGTTGTTATTTCTACAGGAAAAGTTTAAGGTTCCAGTTTGATTAATCTACTGAATGGAGAAAATAGGAAAGAAAAAAACATTTATCAACTCTGATCAAATTCAAGACAAAAGGTACATCATTAATACAGTAAAGCAGTGAACAGAATCCTCAGTCATCTGATATCTGGGCAATCAGTCTCTATTTTGCAAAAATACATGATATAAGAACACCTGCTTCACACATAATTTTCTTGTTATTGTTGTTTTTTTCTATTTGCTTCATTTCTACCTTCTTACTAGAACAACATCACCTTCATTAGAATAGAAAAGGGTGAAATTCTAGTCATTTGGGTGAAAAATGGATTAAGAATCTGGTACTTTTGATTCCAGATTTTAGTCCTAGTTTGTTTCTTCTGATCTCTAATTTCTCAAAGCAGACAGAAGTGACTGTATGATTGATCTCTGGTCATGAAGGAACAGGAAGCTGAGAAATACAGTACAATCTTACAGTCTCTGCTGCAGCCTCTGACTTCCCATGACAGAGCAGGCAAAAAACGGAACTAGGCCCACGGAACTAGCACTTGGTGATGGCCGCTCGGTAGGAGCTCGTGACGGGCCTCCAGAGATCTGTCTGTAGGTGTCAAGTAAAAGACACTTAACAAGCTAGGCAATGAAATATTATGATTGATTTTGATTGCATCCAATTATTTAAACTTGGGAAAAATGAGGTCATGCTTCCATTTCCTAGCCCTATCATTAGTATAAAGAAAAAACAGAGTAGTAATTGATCAGAAATGACAAACCAATGGACAATATCAGATAAAATATTATAGCTATCTAGACTGCAGACTGAGTTATTGCCACACTTAAAGGAAACTGGACTTGTTTCCATTAATATAAAGTACTTACCAACATGTATAAAATATGAATAATCCTTGATAATTGTTTCTGCTCTAAAGGAATTATCCTGATGATCAACTATTATTGAGTCTAAATTAATATCCTTAAACAGGAAGCAAAAAGAGAAAGATTATAAGTAAAATAAGATAAAAAGTAAAATTTCCCCCAAATTTCTAAATTAAACTTTTAAGATGATCCACAGATGTTCATATGGCCCTTCTTTATAGGATCCACAAGATGAGTAAAGGTTACACCTGTTTTTTTCTCATACAACACAGTTCTCCTTCAAAACACACAGTGCAATTTTAATTATAAAATTGTCTCTCCTTAATATCTACCTCATCCACTCATCTCTAAGCTCTAAATGTATGGGACTGTCAAGAATAGTGCTTAGTACCTAGTAGGTACTCAGTAAATATTTATTGAATAAATAATTTGAAAAAATTAGAATCAGACCAGCAATCAAGATATATGTTGATTTTAATCTTTCTACTATTATGTGATGCTGGGCAAATTATGCAACCTCTGACTTCAGCTTATAAAATTCACTAACAAATTTTTAGATAGCTCTAATTTCTGCATAGCCTTTTCCACGATATTCTGGTACCTATCTTTTTATACCATACACTGAACACATTATTCCACATAGAAATCTACCCCCTTCCCTCAGTCATTCATCCCCTGTGCCTCACTGATACTACCAACAGGAGTAGACTCCAACCTCCCTAGGCTGTGCCCTCTTGGTTTTGGACTGTGTGATGAGAAGACAATAACAAGAGGGAGTGGAAGGGGTTCAAGTGGTGTCTCTAGCCCTCCAGGCTGTATCAGGCAGAGAAGAGAGCCTGGTCACTCCACACTTCAACATTCAGGGAAATCACAGCTCATATGTGATTCTGCTATTACAGAAGTAACATGCAGTCTCAGAAATTCCTAGCTGCCAGCACTTGTCTTTAAATTTACATGGTTCAAGTGTGAGAACCTTGCCAATTGCTGAAGGATCTATTTGGAGATGTTATATGTTGTCTGTGTACTTATCTGATTTCCAAGACAGACTAATAAGTCCCATGAAAGCGAAGTATCAACATAACTGGCTCATCATTAGATCCCTGAATTCTTAAATAGTATTGCAAATAAAGGAGGAGTTCGATAAGTACTTAGTAAATCAATTGTGTCCTCAATTTCAGTTTCAAGAGGGCATTTGAATCCCATTAGTGGTTTAATATTACTAAGCCACAGTAACACAGTCTCCACTGTATTCTCAAATCCCAAATTCACGTGCAGGAAATTAGTTCTAACAATAAAGTTAACTGCAATTCTCACTTTTGTTATCCATGCTTAAAACACACACACACACACACACGCATGCAAAGTATATAATATACTTCCTAGTCTAGCTTTTTAAAGAGGCTATAGCATGGTTGTTAAGAGTGTATACTCTGGAGCCAGCCTGCCTGGGTTCAAAATGCTAGACCTGCCACCACTTACTGTGTGACTTTGGGTAAATTATTTAATCTACCCCATGGAGTTTCTGTGAGTTAAAAAGTTAATATAAGAGTGCTTAGGAAATAGCTAACATTTATTGAGCATTTACTTTTTTTCTGATTTTAAAGTTTACCTTCTGTTTAGTATATATGACAATGGTGACTAAAGAGTCAGTCTGGAACCAGTCATAGCTGTGAAATATTAAAAGAATGAATAATTACATTGACAATCATGTACTAAAATATTAAATCATTAAATATATGACTTAAAAATATATATGGCTTAAAAATATATAACATGACTTAACATATGATTTTAAATATATGGCTTAAAATCTGCCATGAGAAATGTAAACTCTCGAGATAAACTTTTTTCTAAATAACGGGGGGGCGTCTTACCCTTATATAAGTGGTATTTATTTCTGAATTTAAAATACCTATACTAACATTCCAACTTGGATGAAGTATTCCAACTTGGATTAAAACAAACAATATCCTTGACAAGATACTTTTTAGAAAGGTTATAAGTACTACTAAAATCTTTTATCAGAGTAATAACGCAACATATTTTCTTAAGAAGCATGAAAAAATCTACATACTTATTACCTTCACTCCCTCCCTGTCACAAATATATTATTAATCAAGATATTAATTCATCAAGGTCTTTTAATGGCTCAACAGTAAAACTTATGGTAAAACTAAGTTCTGTTTTGTAATAGCAGTTCATCAAACTGATACTGTTTTTGCACTTCTTACATATATAAAGACACCCACAGGCAAACCCTAGAGGTGTCCTTATGCCCTTACATTAAAATTGTATATGAAATACTTTAATAGATTTAACAAATATAGCAGGATGCTGCTGTTATAGACTGGCGGTAGAGAGAAAAGCAGAACGAGAAAAAAAATCACAGAGAATGTTTAGAACCCTGAAGGCATCCGCAATGTTAACATTAACAAAAGTACATACGGATAAAATAATTTACTAAGACTGTTGCTGTGCAGTGCATTTTAAAAACAAAATATAGGGATGCCTGGGTGGCTCAGTGGGTTAAGCCGTTGCCTTCGGCTTGGGTCATGATCCCAGGGTCCTGGGATCGAGTCCCGCATCGGGCTCTCTGCTTGGCAGGGAGCCTGCTTCTCCCCTCCCCTCTCTGCCTCTCTGCCTGCTTGTGTGATCTCTGTCTGTCAAATAAATAAATAAAATCTTTAAAAAAAACACACACACACAAAATATAGTAATTGAGTAAATAATGATATGGTCATTTGATGGCAGGCAGACAAAAATTGCTTTTGCAGAATATTTAATGACATAGGAAATTGCTCATAGAATATATAGCAATGCCAGTATTATCAAAATAGAATAATACAGAAATAGGTGTTATATGAATCAAAGTGGGTAGAATAAACCAAATATTAAGTATATATCTAGATAAAATGACTGATTTTATCACTGCTTTTTTGTATTTCTCCATATTTTTCAAGTTTTCTACCATGAATTCAGACTTTATAATCAGAAAAATATTTTTGAATAGTTTTTAAAGTTAAAAATATTTTTAAGTTTAAGTTTAAAGTTTTTTAAACACAAAGATTTAAACACAATGGTCTTTAAATTGGATCAAACTTCAGTTATACTAAAAATTCACATTTACAGGAAACAGCTCATTCTCCAACAATGCCTGATGAATGGGACACTACAGCTCTTGTGTCAAAGAAGCATGATTAATATAGTAGGCAATAACTCAAAGTCAGAGCTGTTTATTTTTTTTTAACGTGTATGTTTTGGTTTGGAACTGATTTAGCTTTAAAAAGCATAACAAGAATGCATACCTTGGAGAACTAGGACCTTCTTTAGCAAGTGTATCTGACACTTGGCTCTTGGGAAGCATGCCTTCACAAAGAAAAACAAAACAGCTACAGTTCATCTAGAAAGCATTTATCTTTTTTGTTTTTAGTAAAGGTACTAAAACATCATAAAAGGACACAAATCACAGATGTACTCCGTAATGAATTTTCATAAAGTAACACCTACCCTTGAAGTTAGCACCATTCCTCTGTCTCCTTCCAATCACCAGCCCTCCTACAAGCACCCATTATTCTGACTTCTAGTAGCATCATTAGTTTCTGCCTATATTTGACCTTTATAAAAATGTAATCATACAATATTTTCTCTTTTGGCCTGGCCTTTTTGGTTCTGCATTACAGACCTTACATTAAATAAGCATGATTGATAGTGAGCAATAAGTCAAACCTTGAGGTTTCTGAGATTTTACCCATGCTGTTGAAGTCAACAGTAGTTTCTTCCTTTTTATGACTAAATATTACTACATTGTATAAGTATATAGAATTTACACATTCTCCTGCTGATGGACATTTTGGCTGTTTCCAGTTTTCGGCTATTAGACACAAATAGCACTGTTATAAAAATTCTTGTATATGAACATGTACATTCTCAATGAATGTGTATCTACATTTCTGGTAAGTTTTTAAGACATGTGTATGTTCAGCTTCAGTAGATGCTGCTAAATGCTTAAAGTGGTTGCACCAATTGACACTTTTTACCAGAAGTGTCTGAGAGTTCCAGATGCTCTACAACCTCAGTGACACATGGTATTGTCCTTTTCCCATCCCAGTCATTCTTGTGGGCATGCGTCAACACAGCATTTTAAAAAGCCCACTAAAACTGCAGTTTTCAAATGAAAACTCTGAGACATGCAAGAACTCTGGAGATTCTGAAAGCACTAAGTGTTTCCCTCCCACAACTGGAGTGCATTGTTACCTGCAAGGCTCAGTTTGGAAAAAAGGAGAACTGCTGCTAAAATACTTTTGAAAATCACTGTATCAGTTAAATTTCTATCCCTCAAACTCGGGAGGAAAACAAATGTTTAGTCTCTGGTGAGTCTTAGAATTCCCACATTAGAAGTCACAGTAATTAGATAAGGTCAGAGAGGGGAGGCACCTTTCAGACAGGCTAGTTGAGAGGTTTAGTTTAGAGGTTTCCAGGATTCTTTTGGGCCAAGAAACTTCTGTTAAAATCCAACTTAAGTGCAAGCACAGGATATCAAACAGCCATATTTGGGGGGATGAGGCTGATTATAAGTCCTGAGCTCAGGCCTTACTCGGTTTCCATCCCTTCCTATTTAACTCTACAGACACAATTAACTTTCAGGTAAACAAAGGAAGTCTCAGAGATTTGACATAACAAAGCCAAAGTTATGGACTAACTAGTGGTGAACGCTAATGAAGAATGTTTTACTAGGAAACTGAAAGTATAACAAAAGAACTATAATAATTAAAATGTATTTTTGTCTAAAATGACAAAAAATAAGAAAATATAACCTTATTAAATTATTTGAAAATCATTGGAAAGATATTTTACTAAGAGATTAATGTCATTTATCTTTTGGAGACCTTATACGAATATATCACAATCTAACAATTTGTGTAAGAAAAAGCCATCAGCAGGATTCATAGATTGTTAGTCAATTTTGATCTTATTAGGACCTGATTAGGACCAAGAAATCTGGATTTGAGGTGTCATCACTGTAACCTTAAAAAACAACCATTTCTGCTTCCTCAAATTCAAACTAGTAAAAAAAATCTCTCCTGCAATCTCATGAGAGAGCAAAGGAGCCAATTTCCACACCTTCTAAAAACCTACACGGTGACATACAAATACAACTTTTTCAGAATAATGTCATAGACTGTGGAATGTGTCTTGACTTCAACATTTACCAAGCAGAACTAAACACCTTATATATAATATCCTTCTAGAAAAGTTGAAGGAATCTGTGGTGACTGTGGGATGGAACAAAATAATTAAAGTTAGGTGGACTAAATGAACATTCCTCTCCCCAAAAGTGCTGCTTCATGACTGATGTTAATTTGAAGGGATCAGGTCTCTCATGGAATACCACAGCAGTTTATCTCATCCAGGATTTAAAACAGCTGTTCGAATAATGACAGTGCAGGCAAACATCACATCTGCAAATACACAGACTTACCACATACTTAAATGAGCCAAATATGAGAAGCAACGAACAAATATAAATATTACAATCTCATAGAATCCCAGATCATAATAGGTAGTTGTGCTGGCCAGATCACTTGTGGAGTGTTAATATTCCATTCTCAAGACCACCTTGAACTGAGGTCGAAGTTAAATGCAGTGTATCCAGAGGAGGGCAATAGGAAAATAAAGGTTCTGGAAGCCATATGTGGTGGGAATGGAAATGCCCAGTCCATCATCAGTCTGTAAGTGATGAGTCTTTAAGTGAAGTTTGTATGCCCAGTATCACTAAAGAGTCAATCATCAGATGAAACCCAAGATGGGCCTTTCATTGAATGCAGCCAGCATTACACTATGAGACAAAAAGCTTCTGGTATTACATCACAAAGGGCAATATGTCAAGTCTACAATACAGACTTGTTTTCTCAAGTTAAAAAAGAAAAGGTAATTCAGTAATCTAGTTTGTAGCTGTATTTCTATAACTTTCTTTTATAAATATGGAGGAAAAAAAACCTATAAAATAGTGCAATCAGAGGAGTGCCAGGCATTTCCTAAGAGTCAATACTGACCATTACACCATACTTATTTTGGTTTTCTTGGAGGGTGGGGGTGGGGGCGACGCATGGTGGACAAAGGTATCATAATTCTGAGTCAAACTGAATGGCTAAATAAGCCAGAGCTGCTGAGCCTGGTAAAGCAGTTTAATAGGCTACTCAGGATCTGGATGCAAACATCGGTGTTGAGCTCCATGCCAGAGGGATGTGACTTGCTCAATATTGCTTCTGTGGGTAGACTCCTCATCACTACAAATACTCAAGATGCGGGCAGATGAACACGTATTCGGGGATGTTACAGGAGGGACAACTTACTGTAAGAGTAATGGCTGGAAAATGGGATCAAAAATGTTCTGCCAAATCCCCTAAGTTGGGCAAGTGAAGACATCTTTTGTATAAAAAAAAAAAAAAAACTAAAAAAAAAAATCTAAATACTACCCCCAAATAATTGTGTAAAGCAATTTTGTATGTGAATGAACCCATGTGAATGTGATCCATTTTTTTTTTTACCATAAACATATATGACTTACCATTTAAGACTTTCTTTTCTTCATGATAGTCTGTACAGTAATTTAGGGAAAAAAGCCAGGTAAGAATAGTATAACATCAAAGAGAATATCAGTTAATATTATATTTGAAGATAACAGCCCTGTTTTTGAAGGGTTTTCTTTTAAGGTCTAAAGAGAAAAACAAGGCTATAAACAGCTGACCTATGTTAGAAATAAGGAAAATTCCTCTCTGAAAATTATCAGGCCATTTCTTCTTCAGGTGTTTACCTCCCACTTAACTGAGCTTTTTTCTACTTCTTTGAACATTTTTTTTTTCTAGTATCTTGGTTAATTTCTTTAGAAAGCAGATAAAAACCCAAGTTTTCCCCAGGTTATCATACTCTAAAGTAGTCAAGATTATCCAGAATTTATTACCCAAAAGACTACCCAAAGATTACCCAAAAAAGACACATTATCTTTCTCATCTAGGACAGTACTTAAAAATGATTATTGTTACTCCAAATTTAAATGGCAAAGTGATAAAAATATAAGACTTTCACTGTATATACAATGCACTACAATTAGTGTTACAACCCAGGAAAATTTAACAGGTATTTTCTTTCAGGATGGCACCCAATTCACAAATCTACATTGTATTTTGATCACCACAGGTACCATACCATATGGTCAAAATAAAACCCTCAGCAAGTTAACAGAGTTAAAAAAAAAAAAAGCCAACAAAATATTCAAATAGTAAACTGACATATTAATTGTTAAAGTAAACTTATTTATAGAAAAAGAAACTCAACTACTTAAATGAAAGCTCTCAGATTTTTTATGTTCTGATTTTCAATCAACCAGAGATCCTGTAATTACTTACACTTCACCCAACTATCATAAAATAATCATGATTTAGGAGGCCAGATGACTACTGTTTTTATTTTCCTTATTTTACTGAAATAATTTCATAGCTGAAAGGGATCCTTAACAACATACAGCAAATTACCATCTGATCCCCTCATTTAAGACTGAAAATAAGAGGTCAAGGACTTGAATGAAACCTACAGCTCTTCAACAACAAAGCCAAAATTGGACTTCATCTTCTGAAACTCAGCATCATATTTCTTACTATTCCATTGCTAGTGTTAACACTTAATGCTGCTCAGAAAGACAAAAGACCTAAAAATCGCTTAAATTATACCTCAAAATGAGCTTTGTTTATCAAGTGCCAAGTAAAAAGCTAGTCATTACAGTTTGCAAGAGATCACTGATGTCGCTGCTTGATCACTTTCTTTCTTTTTTTTGATCACTTACTTTCATCAGTGGGTTTCATCTGTCTTTCCTACTGCAGTTGTGATTGTTTTATCTTAGAACAAACAACAAACTCACAGATATAAGTAAATTAAATCTATTTTCTGTGCACCACATAGTTGGCGGTTTGAGGAATCTCATTAATCAAGTAAAACAGTTTGTTTTTAATCTAAGAGGGTCACAGATTTTGAAAAATTGCCCCAGGTAATTTGTTTCTAGGGGAAAATGTACATTTATCTCATATGACTTACTTTCTGCCTGATGTGAATTGATTGAACCTGTCAGAACTTTCTGGATCCTACTAGATAGGTAATTTTTTCCAGAGTCTTTTTTTTTAATATACAAAGAAAAAGTGCCACTAGGAAGAAATCTTCTACTTAAACAATCTAAATCACATTTAAAAACTCTACTAGTATTTGCAACTCTTTTAATAAACCAAGACACAGAAATAAGAGACTATTTTATATTATTAAGCATATTTACATCTGAATCATCTTAGTCACATAAGACTGACAAGAACTCTGATATTCTGCCTAGATAATTAATTCTATCATTTAGTTGGTTCCATGACCAAAAAAATTTGTATTTTTTCACAATGTTGGTTAAACTGCCTTACTCTCTGCTTTCTGGAGAGATCAGAGTCATTTTGAAAACTAACACTGCAATTCATAGACCGAACTCAACTATTTTTTGGTAAGAGGGTAGATGAAAATTTTTAATTGTGACCCCAGTCTAGTTTACCTCTGCTGGGTGGAGCCATGGAGGACCCTCTGAGATAAGAAAGAAAAATTCTTTTACCAGTATGCTCATTCTTTGATAAATATTTATTGATCATCATCTTAATAGAGATATTGGCATAATATAATACCATTTTGATAAAAAGTTAGGAAAATATGAATATATTCAGTCTGCCTACTGAATTACTAAAATCACCCATAAATTTGGAAAGATTCATAATGAAAGTAGTAATGTGGTTACCTTTGGGTGTGTATGGTGTATGGGAGGAAACAAGTAAATGGGAGACAGGTATGACAAGGGCACTACTCATACTTGAATCACGTGAATGCATTATTTATTCAAATAAATTAAATAAACAGAATTAAAAATAAAATGTTGATATGTTCTTTTGAATACATACAATATGATAATGCTTTAAAAGAGGTATGTAGGTTAGGTATAGAAGCATAGAGGAGGGCATCTCTACTTGGAAGGAATCTGAAAGGACTCCATCGAGGAGGTAATATTTTAGCTATGTTTTGAAAACATGTAGGCATTTGTCACAAGGCCCTGAAGAAAAGCATTCTAGGAAGACAAAGGCTAAGCCTTTATATCTGAATGTTTTACATTTGTCATGGAGCAACAAACCTCATCTTCTCTTATTTCAGAAACCCTCTGGATTTGGGGTTGGATAATTTTGGGCTGGATAATTCTCTGCTGTGGGGCTCTATCCTGTGCACTATTGGGCATTCAGGGGCATCACTGTCCTCTCCTCTACCCACTAGAAGGCAAGTAGCACTACTTTAGTTGTGACCACCAGAATGTCTCCAGACATTACTCCTTTGTGGATTTTGGCATATATAAATATAAATACAAATACAAATGTGCAAAAGTGGATAATTTTAATGAGGTGATTCTCTGCCTTACAAAAGGAAGCATCCATGAATTCTTCAAGTGGCAGAATTCTCCAGTTGATAACTATAGTCTTTAAGGTACATATACATATAACCTCAGTATCTTCACTTATATCTTTATTTAAATTAAAAAATTTTTTTTTGTTTCAAGTCTTTATTGAAATTCCAGTTAGTTAAGAAAAGGGGGGGGCAGTGGGAGGAGGGAAAACTCCAAATTAATTAACATATAGTATCTTCACTTTCAAAGTGAAGATGTTAGAACAGCTTCTAACTCCTCTTTCATCTCGTAGTAGTCTACTGATCTATGGTATCAAGTGCTTTATTGTCAGTAACTGCTTGAGTGAGTGGGTGTAAAAATGAAAAACACAAAGTGTTAGAAACCATGATAAAGCAGTGAGAAATTAAGAAGAAACATTTGTGACACTGCACTATACCACTGGAAAATGTGAGTACTTTTAAAATATGACTTCCATTAAGATTTCTTAAAGCATACTTATGGTCTAAAACAGTGCTGCCCAAAAGAAATAGAATGCAAGCCACAAGCATAATTTTAATTTTTCAAATAACCACATTAACAAAATAAAAAGGGGCAGGTTAAATTAATTTTAATAATATATTTTTACTTAACACAATATATCCAGAACATAGAACATTATCATTTCAACATGTAATCAATGTAAAATTTATGAGACATTTTATATTCCTTTTTCCAACTAAGTCTTGAAATGCAATATTTACACTTTTAATGTGTCTATATCTGAAGGAGGCATATTCTAGCATTTGCTAGCCACAGGTGGTGTGTGCCTATAATAATGGCAGCAAAGGATTAAAATAAGGGCAAAAAGCAAGAACATTTTTCATCTTTGCCAGAGAATGAAGTGTTCCACATAAATAAGTAATCAAGAACTGAAGCTTTACCTTTTTAAGCAAAATTTCTCCTTTTATTCATTATTAATATCTTTCTAAAGCACAATACCAACCATAATACTTTTTAAACCAAGGATTATTTTAAAAAGCACTGATTCTTTGCTTGATAAGGATTCACTAGTATTACGTTTTGGGGGTTTTTTTGTTTTTATTTGTTTTTTTAAGATTTTATTTATTTATTCATGAGAGAGAGAGAGACAGAGAGGCAGAAGCAGAGGGAGAAGAAAGGAGCCCAATGCGGAACTTGATCCCAGCACCCTGGGATCATGACCTGAGCTGAAGGTAGACACTTAACCAACTGAGCCACCCAGGCACCCCCACTAGTATTATGTTTTATATCATACGCAGTTAAGCTCCTGTTTTTTTTTCCTAGACATCCACGCATTTTGCCGCTGCCACGCTAGAAACCACCAGATAAACTGAAAATTACCCTTCCAGAATTGGCTAACTGTAGGGATGCCCATAAAATGCCTGGATTTTGGATTCCCTTGGTTTGGGGCCTGGCAGGCCAGCTACCTAAAAGGGGGTGCCAGGGATCTGTATTGAAAGAAGCTGATGGATAAAATTCCTCTTCGGTGTAGCCCCTGTCGTCCCACCTCCCCCCACAAATCTTCACGTTAGCAATAGTTTCTTTTCACCTACTGTACACACCCCATCTCTGGTTTCAGTCTCTATTCCTACTTCATCTGTTTTTATCCTCCGTCCCCATCTCATCTAGAAGTTCTAACTGTGGACTGAACACATGTTCTGGTTTACCACAGTCGCAGTTTATGCCCTATGCCCTGTCATCCCAGCACAATTACTAACAGAGCCTCCCTGCATACTCAGAACTCCCCCAGTCTGTTATCCCATTCTAGTAGGTTTATTGTTGTTGTTGTTGTTGTTGTTTTTTAATGGAAATGCCTTTTTTCAGTTTTAACTCTAATTACTACTTAATTTTTTTTTTTTACTATTATGTTAAGTTAGTCATCACACAGTATATACTATTCTAGTAGTTTCTATCAATAAGGCCAGCTGAGTTTGATGATCAATCCCTGCCCAAGGGCACAAGTGGTACTTAGTTAAAATGGTACTTCACATTAATTATCATGAACATACCTTATTTCTGACACATTTAGATCTTCCTCTTTAGTTACTCTGTCCCTTTTCATATGCTCTATTCCTGAGGGCTAGACTGTGTCTTGTTAGATCTTAGGTCTCAACTATTAAAAAAAAAAAACCTGATCCCCTTACTTGCAGTCAACACCTTTCTGATTTGTGAAATTCTTGTTTTTGTTCCCTAATGCTTTGCAAGTTGTCTCACCACTACACACTACTGGCCTCATCCTAGCAAAACACAGATATTCTAAAAAGGCTTTATAGCGGGACGCCTGGGTGGCTCAGTTGGTTAAGCGGCTGCCTTCGGCTCAGGTCATGATCCCAGGTCCTGGGATCGAGTCCCACGTCGGGCTCCTTGCTCGGCAGGGAGACTGCTTCTCCCTCTGCCTCTGCCTGCCACTCTGTCTGCCTGTGCTCGCTCCTGCGCTCTCTCTCTATCTGACAAATAAATAAATAAAATCTTAAAAATAAAAAGGCTTTATAGCAAAACAGATTCATAGCCCTACTCTTACATGTCATGGCAATAGGAATGATAACATTTTCATTTTCACAGAAACAGAACCGTCTTTCAGGTGAAACACACTAGTCCATTTATATGTAATAATTGTAGGAATACAAGAAGGAATAGAAAATGGAAGCAGCCTCAGTCCTGCAGGAGTGGAGGGGCAAAGGAGTTAGGACAGCAGCAACCGCTAACCAGCTCTACCATGTATGGGTCAGCAGCTTCTTCTGTGCTAGGTGCTCAGCAAACATGACTTCCCTGAATCCTTACAATGACAGGAGGATGTTCCATTCTTAAACCTCATTTTACTGCTAAGGAAAACCCTCAGATCTGTTCATTGATGCCAAAGAACATAAAAGCTTATAAGTGGCAGAGATGGGATCTGAACCCATGTTAGTGTCCATGAAACTTGTACTCTTTCTGTAGATCCTCTGCTGCCTCAGTAATCACTATCAGGGCCAGTGAAAGTGTTAAAAAGGAAACTTTTAATTTATGAATACATAATACTTACTCCATATCTCATTCTGGGTAAGAAATGTGTTTGCACTCCCCTGAGCCAAGAGGAGGAGGAGAGAGAACACTCATTATGGTGTCACTTCTTTATGATTAGGATTTAATTAGAAAGTCTGTTTCCTAGACCCCTCAAACCCTCCTGATTTTGGTTTCCTGGTTGTTTTATTTTTCTTCCTTGTCTTAACTATCTGTATTTCATCCTCATTGTTACCGAATGATTTTAAGTTGCCAATTATTTTCTCTCAGCATTTTTAAGATACTGTTCTATTGTTTTCTGGCTTCAACTGCTGTTCTGATAAATAAACGGTAACAGCTAACAGATTACAGCAATGGCCACAGTCGCCAAACTGTGGAAAGAGCCAAGATGCCCTTCAAAGGACGAATGGATAAAGAAGATATGGTCCAGATATACTATGGAGTATTATGCCTCCGTCAGAAAGGATGACTACCCAACTTTTGTATCAACATGGATGGGACTGGAAGAGATGATGCTGAGTGAAATAAGTCAAGCAGAGAGAGTCAATTATCATATGGTTTCACTTACTTGTGGAGCATAAGGAATAACACAGAGGACATTGGGAGATGGAGAGGAGAAGTGAATTGGGGGAAATTGGAGGAGGAGACGAACCATGAGAGACTGTGGACTCTGAGAGACAAACTGAGGGTTTTGGAAGGGAGGCGGGTGGGGGGTTGGGTGAGCCTGGTGGTGGGTATTAAGGAGGTCATGTATTGCATGGAGCACTGGGTGTGGTGCATAAACAATGAATTCTGGAACACTGAAAATAAATAAAATTATATTGAATTTTAAAAAAAAGATTACACAAGTTATCTGTCAATTCAGCAAGCACTGGTTTGTTAGAACATCTGTCTCTTGTGGCTGTTTCCAGATCTTCTCATTGTCTTTAGTGTTCTGCAGTTTACTACAAAGAGTCTATGCATGGAATTCTTTTTATTTATCTTGTCTGGAATTGCTGAACTGGCTGAATTTGAGGATTTATGACATAATTTCTGGAAAATTCTTAGCCATTATCCCTTCAGATATCCTGCCTTCAGATCTTCTCCACTACCACTCACTACTGGAAATCTGAATACTAGTGTCAGATCCACCACATCTCTTGACTGTTTTTCTGCCCATTTGTTTCTCTGTGCCACATTCTGTATAATTTCTGCTGCTCAATCTTCCAGTTCACTGAGCTCTTCTGCTATGTCTAAACTCTTTGGCTATTCGTGCTATGTAGTTTTCACCAGCTCTATTTTTCATTTCTAGAAGTTCTATTTATTTTTATTTCTTTTAATTCAACATGATTATTTTTAATCTTGCATTTTATTTGTTACTAATACATTCTTTTAAATATGTCTTTTAAATATGTTTCTAGTATAATTATTTTTATTCTGTATGCAAATAATGAAGTCCTGGGGTAAAAATCTGCTCGTTTCTGCTGCCTCACTTCCTCATGTTGTCTAATTTATTATTTGTACTAATAATTACCTGTTGTGTACCTGTGGAAATTTTGAGGGTTTTAGGTTGAAAATGTGTTTCGCCATTAAAAATTTGTATATACCTCTGCCAAACGGCCTGGGAAACCACTAATGAGAGGCCATTTTACTTTTTGGTTTGAGGTTTCTGAGACCACATAGGTGGAACATATTTGAATTTCCAACTCTTATGTGGGCAAGGTTGTGGTTACAAATTCTCAGAAGTCTCTCTTTCCTCTCCCCTATCACCTCATAAACAAGGTCAGGGAAGACAAGATGACCTTGTATCTCCCTTGTTGTTGGATAGATTTTTTGTTTTTTTAAAGCTCTCCCATTTCACTGACCATATAGACCTTCAAGAGTCCAAGCCATAGGCAGGGGTCTCAGTTCCAACTCCCTGCCTTTACAGACCCATAGTCTGGTCTCCCATCCTGTGTGACCATTAAAATTCCAGTGTGACTCTCAAGTTCCTAATATCTAGATCATTCCTGGAGGGAAACAGAGGTGGCTTATCACCCTGGATTGCTGCTTCTACTTACTCTTTTTGTATGGGGAAATATCTGGAAATTTCCTTTTGAGCTCATTTGCTTATTTTAAATGGTGTTTGTCATATTTGGTGAAGCATTCTAAGGATGATCTGTCTTTCATTTCCAGGGAGGTGGAAGGAAACCAGTAAAGTTCTTTTACCAATTTCATGTCTCCTGTGGACTAAAAACCTAAGGAGTCTGCCATACTTTCGGATTACCCTGAATGGTAACACGGAAGAACACATGACAGCTAGTACAAGATTGTGTAAATGAGATAAACAACAGTCAGGATGAGGTAACAGGAGTCATTTAGAAACTTCAGTTAATATCATGTCTCCTGCTGACAATTAATCGGTAAACTTAGGAGTCAAGTAAAAGGAGAAAGGAATGATTTACAAAAGGAAACGGGTTTGGGTGCCTGGGCGGCTCAGTCAGTTAAGCACCTTCCTTCAGCCCAGGTCATGAGCCCAGAGTTCTGGGATCAAGTCCCAAGTAAGGCTCCCTGCTCAGCGGGGGAGTCTGCTTCTTCCTCTACTCCTCTCCCTGCTTGTGATCTCTCTCACATAAATAAATAAAATATCTTTAAAAAAAAAAAAAGTAAATGGGTTTATAAGAATTTCCACACACTAGAGGTCAAAGTCAGACTAGTATGCTTGTGGTGGTATACACACATATTGGTTTGTGTGTAGGAAGATCGGAAGAAAAAGAATCCTTTCTGAGCATCTGTTACAGTGACGAAAGGAAGTTCACTCACACTAATTCTTAGCCCTATGTATCATTATATAGATTAAAACTGAGGTTCAGAGGTAGAAACTGGCCCAAAGAAGGCATAGCCAATAGGCCATGGAGCCAGGGTTCAAGTCTAGATATGCCTGTGCTGCTTCCACACTGCTGATGGAGGCCTCTGGCTACAAGGCCTTGAATTATAAAACTCCCCAAACTGATAAACAGAAGACTCAGGTCAAACAAGCCAATTTACTTCTAATTTGAGTGTCAAAGTCAGGAGTTATTCAAAAGAAACAATGACCATTTCTTCCATAGTAAAGAATCAAGACAATTCTGCTATTCCTACTGCATGTCTAAAACTTTCAGAGAGTGCTCTTCTGAAATAACCTTGGGAGGTAAAGAGGGGATCTCCAACACCATACAGATTACAGAGTCAGGTCAGAAGGTAAGGGGAAGAAATCAGTGTATTTTAAAAGTAGCTTAAAATCAGAACATGGGTTTTCCATACTAAAGGAGGGAGAAGGTTCAAGACAAATGGGAAACAAATTTTGGGAGGAAAAATTTCACTGTATAACTTCATATATTTTCTGATTGAGTAATGTGAATATATTGCACACTCAAAAAGCAAAAATCTAAAAAACTAGTTTAAAAGTCAACTCTAATGAAATGTCCTGACTAATCTATATAACAACAGAATAAAAGACTAATGAAAACTATCTAAAGAGTAAATAAAGTTGGTTTACTTCCACATAATACTCATTCCTCACACTAGGAGTGTTTTCTCAAAAGAGGTCAAAATTTTAAGATAAAGTTATTTCCTCATTCTAAAGAACTGAAGTACAATCTTAACAGTCGCTAGACCGAGAGGCCAGTGAAAAATAAAAACAATATCGCAATTTATTTAAAACTGTCTGTTGAAATCTAAGTTAAAAAAAAAAAGTACATGGGTGTCGCATGTCACCGCCAGGTTAGTGCCAGGACTACTTACCTTTAGGAACAGCAGGCTTAATGGCCATTCTGCCAACCAGGCATTCTTTCAGCATGGATTCATAATTGACCCAACGATGAACCTGGTATGGGATATAAATGAAAGAAAAGCAACATGACTCTAACTCCATGAGATGCTCTAATTTTATTCGCAGCCAAACTAACCAGTCTTACACTGACTGCTCTGGAAACTTAAGAAGCAGGATTCAATTAGCCAATAAGGGAGCGACAGGAAGGCAGCATACAAAGGGATTCCTTAGAACAATGTTCTCTAAGTGTTGTCTGCAGTCCTCAAGTTCTTGATACCCTTTCAGATATCCATGAGGCCTCAATTAGATTCATAATAATACTGAGATGGTATTTGTCTTTTTCACTGGTGTTGATGTTTGCATTGATGTGGAAAAAGCAATGGTGGGTGAAAACTGCTTGCAACTTGGCACGAATCAAGGCAGTGGTTTCAATCTTTATATTCTTCACCATCATATACCCATGAGGGTCACAGGGGATTGGTTTCATTGAAAAATATCCTTCATGAAGGGGCGCCTGGATGGCTCAGTCGGTTGAGCATCTGACTCTTGATCTCAGCTCAGGTCTTGATTTCAGGGTCATGAGTTCAAGCCGTGCATTGGGCTCCACGCTCATGGACCCTACTTAAAAAAGTATCTTTTACGAGGTAGAAAAATGATTAATTTTCTTAAATCTCAACACCTGAGTATAGGTCTTGTTGACAAAATGAGGAGTTCTCAAAAATATTTCTGCTCAAAGAAAGATGGTCACTTTGAGGAAAAACACTGAAGTAATTATTTGATTTGCAAAACTGAACTGAACTTTTGCCTCAGAAGTCTGTTTATATGTAAAGGAAAAAAAAAAAGAAAGAAAAAGACTGATAAACAAACTGGTTATTCAGACTTGGGTATCTGACAGACATTTTCTTGAAAAGGAACAGACTGAGACTGTCACTTCAAAAAAAACAACTGACAGTATTTGTTGCCAGACTCACCAGTGGGAATTAAATTTAAATACCCTCTGGAGGACACCTTCTCAATATATATTAAAAGCCTAAAAATGTGCAGCTCTTTCACTAAAATATTCGCATGTACACAAAGATGTGGATACCAGGATATTCATCATAGCAGTATTTATATTAGCAAAATACTGGAAAAAAAATCTAGAGTCCAACTATAAAGACCAGTAAAGGAAAACTAATATATTATTCAATAAAATATTAGATCATCAGTAAAACAAGTCAAATAACACTGACATGAGAATCTTTGTGTATGCTTCTAAGTAAATAAATATATACTAAAATAGAAAATACATACTATATGATTATAAATGGGCATTCATTTATTTTTTTTTTAATTTTCTTTTTTAAATTTTTTTTAAAGATTTTATTTATTTATTGGACAGATCACAAGTAGGCAGAGAGGCAGGCAGAAAGAGAGGAGGAAGCAAGTTCCCTGCTGAGCAGAGAGCCCAATGCAGGGCTCGATCCCAGGACCCTGGGATCATGACCTGAGCTAAAGGCAGAGGCTTTAACCCACTGAGCCACCCAGGTGCCCCGAGCACTCATTTATTAATAGAAATTAAAATTCCATTTACCAAATATTTATGGAACATCCAAAAACATGTAAAACAATATCCCTGGGGCTATAGCACTGGGTAGAATTTTACAGATAAAAGAAGGAGAAAGATACTCAAGGAGGCAAAAGTTTGTGAATCATGGAACTAGGATTTGCTCAAAGCACTTCAGTTTGCTCAAAGCAAAATGCATGTTGAGAATATTTGCCTTAATACAGTCTTTAAAGGCCTCCAAGGCCACGCTAAGGACTTTCAATTCATCCCACTGTCAATGGTGCGCATCTGAAGAGCTATAGAATGAGGCGCTAAGATGACTGTCTTAAACAACACTCATCCAGCTGTCATGTTATTTACATTGGTACTGAAGGCAAAGGATCAGGCCAGTATTAAAATAGTAGGGCCAGAAAAGGTGATGATGACTTCATCTAAGGCAGCAGGAAGAGAGAAAAGGATGTAATGTTTAAAGATAGCATCACAGGATTTCGCCAGTGACTGGATATTGGTGCGCAATGAGGAAGGCAAAGATTACTCATGTGGCTTCAAGTCCCCATTACCAGAAACAGGAAACAGAGGAGGAACAAAAGGGAAGAAGATGCGTTGATATAATTTGAAGGCAAAATGAGTAAGTGCCTACAGGTAATCAAACTGCCCATCAGGCATCTGGAAATAAAAACACGAGGTCAGAAGCGGGATCCAAAGTAGAGAAAAAAATCTGACAGTGAAAAGATAATTTAATATCTGTTGTACAACTCAAATACTAGCCCTGAATAAATACTCAAATATTTAAAGATACAAGAAGCTTGCCCACAGTTTCTAGAATATAAAGGTGTTTATTTCTGTGGTAAGTAAAAGTCTTAAATAAACATCACTGGTCCTGTGAAAGGCAAGGGGAATGCAGCAATCTAATAACTAGCATACTGTTAAACTGCTAAAGAATTTAACAGTACAGCAGTTCTTGTGACTTCTCCAAAACTTAAATAAGGCTTACTTAAATAAGTAAAGTCCATATAACCTCACGACTCTGAGATCACCTCTGTAACCTCCTGAGGCTGAATATCCTCTTCCAAAAGAAGAGTTTCCAGTAAAATCTAGGTTACAGAACAGTACAAGAAAAAGGTATGGCAGACAATTTTTCACACAAGTGTTCCTAAACTTTTCTACTTAGCTTGCATTGCTAGACAATAACAAATACCAAATGACAATGGGAATTTGCCTTAAATCAGCGATAAGAACCTCCCAAGGGGAATGCTATTATGACCAATGGCCAAACACAACTTTCCTCCAACCCATGAAGAACATGAATAGCAAATGGGATTCTGCTATTTAAGTAGATGCACTTCAGTACATTTAAATATAAAACAAACTGTATTTCTGGCAACCTGGTCAAAAAATAAATTCTAAAATAGATGAGAAGGTAGGAGGGACAGAAATCAAATTATATTTGTTCAGGAGTCAACTCGGGGTACCTAGGTGGCTCAGTCAGTTGAGCATCTGACTCTTGGTTTCAGATTAGGTCGTGATCTCAGGGTCATGAGATAGAGACCTGTGTCAGGCTCTGTGCTCAGCAGAGTCAGCTTGAGGATTCTCTCCCTCTGCCCCTCTACCCATTCATGCTTTCTCTATTTCTCTCTCTAATAAATCATCTTAAAAAAAAAAAAGATAGTCAACTTTAAAAATAACCCAATCTCATTTTCACTATCTTAATGGTAAAATCCCAGTACCACAACATGGATCATCATCATTAAAATACAAAGTAAAGCTTATGTGAGACAAAGGCAAAGTTCTATTCTTCTCAAGATTGTTGTTTCAAAATAACAGTTCAGCCGATTGATAGTAGTTAACATATGTATGTTACTATGTTACATATATATACATGTTACATATGTATGTTTCATCTATATAACTTTTAAATAGTACAAAAGCTAATATTTGTTTTTAGTAAATGTAAGGGGAAATATAAGGGAAAAGATGACTAATATAAATATCTTTTGAAATATACATAGAGAATTTCTGTTACCACTCTAGAAATATATTTTATCTATATATGTATATTACATATATGTATATTATAAATTATATATATTAATAGAAATAGATTTTCTATCGATTAATCATCTAACTTTCTACATGATATGCAGACTCAGTATAGCAAGACAGGCCAGTTACTTAACATTCCCCAAAGGAGAAAAAACTGAGTACAGAGAAGCTAAATTTCTTTTTCCTTCTAACCATTACTGCCTCCCATGACCCAATCATCATCGTCATCAAAATCAATCCAAACTGAATAAACAGCTGCCAGCAGAGGAGAGAGCAAGCACTTAAGAGCAGATGCCCAGATACAGATTTGAAACCAGCTCTAAAATTTTAGTAAAATCATTCAAAGGCAAATTAAACAAACAGTTGTTACGAGCATACTCCTACCTTTCAAAATTCAAGCCAACACATTTGAGAGTTGTGCAACTATTTTCTTTTTTTTCTACAACAATCACACTGTTAAATCTAAGAGAACTCTTCCCCTGTGATACTATGATTACCTTCACCACTTACCTGATCGAAGAGGTCAGTGCCATCGGATCCTGCTGCTCTCATTAGCTCATCTTCTCCACCAGGATGATACTCCATATATGGGCTCACATTATAAACAAAACCTATCCAAACAAGGGGAAATAATATCCTAAATGAACTTCGTAAAAGTTGTACAAACTAGAAATGTAAGTTTCAATAAATCTTTTCAAATACATCCTATTTAACAAATCATTATTATTTCAAAGCATTAAGTACATCAAGGGTCTAAGATTTCACCAGACTCACAAGTTAACAAGTTAGCCTGCCAGTTTCATGGGTCCTGGTCAGAAACCATCAGACACAAAGGATAATTTAGTACACACATCACAAACAGTAGCAACAATATCAGCATGTGCATGAGTTCTCCAAACCCCAATTCCTACAGACCTATGTGAAGAGGGCCAGATAATACCTGTGCACAAATGTGCTGTATGACAGGAAGGGAAGTCTGTGTTCAGGAAAGTTGAATCTTTTATAATGGACAGGAAGCACATGTGCCCTCTGTTCTGGGTGGGGGAGACATTATCTTTATTATACCAAACAGTAGGCAAGCCTGTCCTCTATACTCTAGTGGGAGTCTCGAGTTCTACTATGCAAAGTTGTTTACTATGCCAACATCCCCAAAAAGACTGCCCCTCCTTATAAGATGTGCAGGTATCTGTAAAACCTAAAGAGAACTCCCTCCTAACACAAAGAAATAATGAAACACTGTTTATGATTTTCAAAAGTTCTCTTTCTCTACTCCATACTTCTCTACAACCCTGGTAGGAAAATCTGAATGAGAACAAATCAAACTGTCACCCATGTGTCTGATCATCTCAGCGACCACTGGGCAAGCAAGGGTGACTGGGCCACTGAGATAAGCTCTGAGAAAGCAAGCACCATCATTCTCTGCAGCTGTCCAAGGAACAAAGATTCTTGTTGAGATCCTTTTTTTTTTTTTTTAAGATTTTATTTGTTTCTCAGAGAGAGAGATCTGAGAGAGGGAGAAAGAATGAGTAGGGGGAGTGGCAGGCAGAGGGGAGAGCAGGCACCCAGCTGAGCAAGGAGCCCCATATGGGACTGGATCCCAGGACCCTGGGATCATGACCTGAGCCAAGGGCAGCAGCTCAACCGACTGAGTCACCCAGGCACTCCTATTGTTGGGATCTTAATAATCCCTTTATCCTCTCCAAACATTTATCTCATCTGTTCATACATTTAAATATATCTTTATATTTAAAAAAAAAGAAAAGAAAAGGGAACAACAAATGGAGGAAAATTCACTCAACGAATAGCCTTCCCAAGGAAATGAGTTGCTTTTTAATACTTTACTTGAAAAACTAGACAGTAGACAAATCTAGCGCTGAAGACATCTCAAGAGTACAATGAGAATAACTGTTCTTCTTATATCTAGGACTATTCCCTCTTTATTTTATGACCTCCATGAATTTAAATAACTCTAGATAAGTTAAAATTTTCATCCTATATGATACTCTTGGTACAAAAGAAGAGATTGGATTTCAGGCCCAAAAAGGTATTGTAGTTTTTCCATAAGTTTAATTTTAGAGAATAACCAACTAGGTAGATTTCTTTATTAGATGGCTTAAAAGCAACTTAGGCAACAAAAAGAAGTAAATTCACAAAATCTCTTTTAGCAGTCCTCCAAATAAGTCTGAGAAAAAAAACCAAAATGACTGGTGGAGTTCTCTCCTTTCTTCTTCCCTACCCACGTTCTCTACCAAATTTGGAAGGAATTTTTCCTACTGCTTAATGCTTAAAATCCACATACCACAAATGTCAGAGGTAATGATTAGGATCAGAATTATTCCCAATAGGTTTTCTTTTTTGTTTTGTTTTGTTTTTAAAGACAGAATGCCTTACTTGGAATTTTAAACTTTCTCGACAACCAAACCTCAACTAGAGTTTCTCAAGAACATGAAATCTACAACACACAATCATGAACCTTCTGTGACAGAATTTCATGTTTCAGCAACTGGCAGAAGGATAAACGGGGCTTTGCCAGCTGTCCATAATCAGCATATAAAACCTAGAACATCCCACATGTGTTCTCTTTGACCTCTCAATCCTTTAGATTGACCCTTATTCTCTTATATTCTCACTCCAGACCGGAACAGCTTCCATGCTATTCAAATGGACAAACCTAGGAAGGCCTATAAAATCCCTCACTGTAAGGAATTGAGAATGTTAGTGTCTCAGTCCAAGGAATGTTAGAACCAATCACACTTGGCAGTGTTCGTAACTGTTTATTATGAGACAGAGCTCCCAAAATGCAACTGATGTTTTTCCTCTGGTGCAGAGGGCTCTTTCTTCTCTTTTTTTCTTCCTCTATCTTATCTCCTTCCTTTTCCCTTTTCAAAAGCTTTTCCTAACACTAATTTCAATGTGGCAGAAGAAAACAAATGCAAAGAATCTAACTTTATGATTTTCTTTCACGCTTGGTTGTATTCTATTTGTACTATACTTGGTTTTTAGGCAGTAATTTCTTACATATAAGCCTCTAGCCCTCTATGGATTCTTACCACCTGGTTTTCAAAACTAATTGTGAAACTTCCTAAATTTGCGATGACACAATTAACTTCTTCCTATAGCTCTAGTTGCTCAAGTATGGCAGATTTATAGAACCGACTTCCCATTAAATAAAAATACATGGTGTTTAAGGACCCACAGGCATAATCTCAACTTAAAGCTAGGCTACTAATAAATTCTGCACAACCTAAATCCTAATAATGACATTAAGAACAAAAATGGGCAGGAAGATATTCATAAAACACCAACCTTGAGTGGCACAAAACTGCTAAGACCAAGATCCTCTGGTCACAGACCAACAGGTGCTTTTAGATCATTTACATGGGTCACCTTCAGTTGCAGAGGGAGAGTTAGGGAGAACATCTACTGACCAATCAATCCATCTACCTAACTATCCACCCACCCTCCCACCCACCCATCCATCCATCCATCCATCCATTCATCCATCTTATCTACCCAACCTGATATTTTATTTTTTGTTTTGTATTTTGTTTTTAAAACTCTAACCAGGGGTAGATAACAAGGATTGACTGAGTACTGTTAAGAAGAGCAAGTTAATTTCAAAATATACAGACATACCAATCACACCCTAAACTTTGTACACCCTAAACTTATAAAGTGTTATATGTCAAGTATCTCTCAGTGTTAACTGAAAAAAAAAAGATAAAGAACTTATTAAAATTAAAATACAACAGTTTTATTAAGAACATCTACTCTAAGGTTTAAAAGATATCACTTTTTAAATGCCCTGGCAACATTCAGGAGTACATTTTTTTAGCTAATTCATCCTAGCTGAGCTGCAGTGCAACTGAAGGCACACATTCAGAAAAACAGCTACACTGAGTTCTTTAGGCAATGTACTGGTAGTACCTGTTCTAGTATTTTCACTCTAAATTATCTCTTGTGTTACATACCTAGAATTCTGAGCTCTCAAATAAGTTCTTAGAATAAAAATTACTCACTTTAAAATTACCACTTAGTGCTTTGTATTACCAGAAACTTATACTGCAAATTTAATCACAGAATGAAAGAGTCTCAAGATTGGGAGAGCTCTAAAGGTAATTTTGAGTCTGATTTCAGATCCAATACAGGACTTACCTGTATAAGATCTATAAATAGACCATCGTTCAGCATCTGCTTGAATAATACCAGTGTCTAGGAGCTCACTGCTTATTTAAAGACTAATAGTTTAAGGATCAATATAATTTTTATATCTAAAAACTAATGTTGCCATTTTTCACAGAGAGAACTCATCCTTCTTGGTAAATGCTGCCCCTAGTTTTTCACATAAACTTTTTATATTGATTGTAATTTAAACTCTAGCTGTTACACAACGAAATATTTGTGTGTAAAAATTTAAAAAACCTACAACAGAATGTGTAAAAGAAAATATCCTAGTTGCCTAATCCAACTAACAATGTTACTACGATTGAGCATTAAATGTCATCCTGAACTTCCTAGAAGCCAAAGCTAAAAAGACACATTAGTAATACTGGTTGCATCACCTGATTTTAAAAATTATTAAAAAGAAACAAACAAACAAAAGGAGACTCCTTACTTCTTTAAAAAGGA
>RCUC01132091.1:0-33077 GCA_003697995.1 Taxidea taxus jeffersonii | reverse complement strand
AAAGGGCAAACGAAGACCCAGAGAGAAGCCCTGCCACAGAGCACTCTTGTCATTTCTTCGTCAAGAGCAAAATGACTCTGGTCGTGTTGGTTGTGTCCCACAACCAAATTCGATCTCATCAGCTGGCTACAGCTGCCGTAGGGGCACAACCACATACCATTTCATTGATTTTATCAACATTGCCAACAGAAATGCATGGAAAGATCCTCATAAACATACATTCATTCCCTCGGTAAATGTTTACTAAGCATCCACCATGCGCCTCACACTGCAAGAGACTGTCTTACAGGGGGCGACATAGCCCCTTTTGTCCCCATTGAGTGTCAGACGCTGGACTGTACTTGCTCCAGCACTCGGCCCGGATACTCACTGCGTTATGAACTGGACAGCTTCTTTACCTCAGTGTTCTGGGAAGGTGCCAGAAGGACTTGCTTGCAGAGACTGTCACTAATCTCCAGAATGCGTTCTCTCTTCTCAGCGGGTACACGTGCATCCAACACACGGAAGCAGCAGGTGCCAGAACGAGTCTCCAGCAAGTCTCTCTCCAGCACGTCTCCAACAAGTCTCTCTCACCAGAGAGCTGCTGGTCAGCCCTCAACAGGAGAACTAAGTGAGTAATTCTGGCTCAGGCTGGACTCTCCTTCCTAGTCCTAGGGATCTTCACGTTATTTCCACATTTTCTGGTTCTGCACCTTCTGTGCTACAACAGTTACTTCCTTCCTCCAAGGCCCTTTTAAGCAATGACAGGACAGTTCTTCAGTTGGGCTCACATGTTTGTTCAAAGTGTAATCTTTCGGCTGGCGAGGATGCGGAGAAAGGGGAACCCTCCTACACTGTGGGTGGGAATGCAAGCTGGTGAACCACTCTGGAAAACAGCATGGAGGGTCCTCAAAAAGTTGAAAATAGAGCTACTCTACGACCCAGCAATTGCACTACTGGATATTTACCCTAAAGATACAAACGTAGTGATCCGAAGGGGCACGTGCACCCGAGTGTTTATAGCAGCAATGTCCACAATAGCCAAACTACGGAAAGATCCTAGATGTCTATCAACAGATGAATGGATAAAGAAGAGGTGGTATATATATACAATGGAATACTATGCAGCCATCAAAAGGAATGAAATCTTGCCATTTGCGATGATGTGGATGGAACTAGGGGGTATTATGCTTAGTGAAATAAGTCAATCAGAGAAAGACAATTATCATATGATCTCCCTGATATGAGGAAGTTGAGAGGCAATGTCGGGGGTCTGGGGGGTAGGAAAGGAATAAATGAAACAAGATAGGATCGGGAGGGAAACAAAGCATAAGAGACTCTTAATCTCATAAAACAAACTGAGGGTTGCCGGGGGAGGGGGCTAGGGATAGGGTGGTGAGATTATGAACTTTGGGGAAGGTATGTCCTATTGTGAGTGCTGTGAAGTGTGTAAGCCTGATGATTCACAGACCTGTACCCCTGGGGCTAATAATACATTATATGTTAATAAAAAATTTAAAAAATTATAAAAACAAAGTGTAATATTTTAGGCACCAAGTTTTTATCAAAATATTTCTGTAGAACAGACTCTGCAAGGGCAAGCTTTCTGCTTACTTGCTAATGAGAGTGCTGTAGCAGCCCCACTGTCCCTTGACCCTGAGCACTCTGCATCTATCTTCTTTTGGGCAGTTCTGCCTTGCTCACTATGACCTAAGTTTGCAAGTGGTAGGCATGCAATAGACATGGGGTGGATGGACAGATGGGTGGATAGAGGAAGGGAAGATGGAGAAAAGGAGGGAGAGGCAGAAGTAGAATTACCTCCTTGTAACTTCTACCTCTGTTCTCCAAAATGTATTCAAGGGAAATGAGTACGACTTCCTCTTCCCTTAATGGTATGTTTCTGGTATGTCCCAGGCTTCCAACCACTAGTAAGTACGAACCTATCACATTTATAGCAACCCCAATTCTTGATTAAGCACAACTTCACCAAGCCCAACTTTTTAGGCAAGCATTCTCTACCTAAAGTTTCTGCGAAGCATCAGGGTCGCTCGCTATTACAAGCTGAGTGTACGCAAGCTCCCACCAGCTTGTAAGGCCCATATAAGGTCATCTTCTACTTCAAGGTCGTGAGGAAACAGGTCCAGAGAGAATCAGAGCCACAGCCTTCAGGCTTCGTCATGCTCCTGCTCCTTGGCTCTGAGCCAACCACGCAACCACCGAAACGCCAACCTTTGTCAGAATGCTGATCTCCTCCTCCTGCCCAAGACCACCTCCCTCCAAGGTTCCCACCGGCCCACAGAGTGGGCCAACTGACAGTTCCCTCCTTTCATTCCCAGAAGAGAGGACTTTCATGAAGCTGGAGAAGGAAGGGTCAGAGTGCACCGTGAAGGGGGAGCAACAGGGAGGCACACCTCACACTGTAACTGCCACCTGCGGTCCCTGTAACCTCCGGTCATCGTTCAGTCTGAGCCACTCGGCCACATGTCTCCCCAGCTCAGGTGTCATTCTTCTTTCAGGAACCTGTTTTCCTCTCCTCTAGCGAGGACTTCTTTCAGGACTCCTAGGCCACCTGACAGGCCTGAGTATATCTGAACCGTAAATGGAAACAGGGCTCATTTGGCATCTTTCCCACAAGGCTCCTAACCTCATGCAAAGCAAGAGGTATTAATGGGCATCTGTTTTTCAGTGTTCCTAAATATTCTGTGAAGGGCAAGAATTCCACCAAAACTGCAGGACAGCGAGGGGGTGGCTTGCACAAGCACACAGAGGCACTGACTCCACAAAGAACATCACAATTTGTGACCCAGTCAAAAACATACCCTGTCACAAGTGCCTGAATGGCCACTGTATTATTTAGGGAGAGCTAAACTGCTAGATCAAGACTCACCCAATAATTCTGCGACTTCCAAAGAAATACACAGGTTTGTCTTTGAGGATCAGTTCCACATTACACGTTTCAAGTAGGTGTAGGACGGGTCCTTAGGGTCATTTGGGGGTCCAGGTCCATGGTGGTTCTGCTATCTTCAACCGGCAGCTTCCGAGGTCATTCTAGTCCCCAACCGTTCATCAGTAGGCAAGGGGGAAAAGGTGTAAAGGACTGGATAGGCAGTGTTTCACCATCAGCCCCTTACATTCCAATGGGGAGAACCTGGTCACATGGCCACACCTCGCCGCAAAGGAGGCTGGGAACTGTAGTCCCTGGCCCAACAGCCGCATGTCGGCTACAGCTCTTACTCTAGAACAAGGGACAGCAAGTTATAGCCCAAAGGTCAAATCCTCGAGTCCCCGTACTTTATAAGCCAAGTTTTACTGGAGCACAGACATATAATCATGCAGAGTTGAGCAGTTATGGCAAAGACCTTATGGCATGCAAAGCCTGAAGTATTTACTGTCTGGCCCTTTACAGAAAACATTTGCTATTCCCTTCTTTAGGGAAAAAAAAATAAGCATGCACTCGGTGGGACAACTGGCAGTCGACACTTTCAAAATTTATCTCGGAAACTGTTAGAAAGACACATAGACAAAAATATTCCTTCAAGCAGTTTTGTCATACCAAAAAACTAAAAACAACTATAAAAGGACTGTGAAATTATGGGCCATATACACCACAGAATACAATGTAACCTTTACAAAGAATGAGGAAGTTCAACATGTACTGATTAGAAAATATCCAAGTATTTTAACTTCGACAAGCAAAATGCAGAACAATGTTTAGAATGTTACCGTTTGTGTGGGGAGGGGGAATTTTTAATACCTATACGCTAACATGGGCATAAAAATTCCTGGAAGAACATAAAAGAAACTGAAGACAGGTTGTTTCTGGACAGAGAAATCAAAAAGTGGAAGGACAGAGGACTTTTTACCATATACTTTTACATATTTTGAATTTGTATCATGTGCAGGCACCACCTATTTTTAAAATAATTAAAAATAAGCTCAGGGGGCGCCTGGGTGGCTCAGTGGGTTAAAGCCTCTGCCTTCGGCTCAGGTCATGATCCCAGAGTCCTGGGATCAAGCCCCACATCGGGCTCTCTGCTCAGCAGGGAGCCTGCTTCCTCCTCTTTCTCTGCCTGCTTCTCTGCCTACTTGTGATCTCCATCTGTCAAATAAATAAATAAAATCTAAAAAAAATAAAAAATAAAAAAATAAAAATAAGCTCAGAAAAACACATACACAAAACAGTTTGCCTTATACTTCCATTGCTAACCAACCCCGCTTATGAAATACATAATTCTTCTTATAAGCCATGGTAGTCTCTCCCATCAGAGTCCGTTCCTCTGACCTGGGAGCCGGTTTACGTTGTGGAACCTGCTTCCCTGCTCCGTCCTATGTCAGATTCTCAGAAATACCTCATTTTTCTTATTTTCCCAGTCAACTCACAAATTCTATTTTAGTGCCCTGTTTTTCCTGAAAGTTCCTCTTTCCAAACAACATTGATCAGTATTTATTCAGTTCTCTCACACATGAGGAGTGTAAAGAGAAGCAACTCTGACCTCAGAGAAAAATTAAGCATCGAAAGACAAAAATACAGTTTCTGATAGACAACCTTCAAGAAAAATCTCACAAGGGAACCTACCTGTCAGTTAAAACTGACGGCAATCCACGTCACATAAGCTGAAGAGAAAAAGGAATCCACTGGGTTATGTAACTGGGAAGTTCCAAAGTGGCCGCTGGCTTGAAGAGACAGAAAGATCCAGGCACTCAGAAATGCCTTCAGGGTTTTTGCTCTGCTCTCAGCTCTGCCAGGCTGCATTCTGCCACGGGCCCTTCTGCGACACTGAGGGTGCCCACCACAAGCCCCAAACTCCCAGGCCCCTAGTTTAGCATTCCTCATGGAGAGATTTTTTTTTTTTTTAATCCCTGAATGTCAATACAGCAAATCCAGAGGACTCTGGGACACGTCTTTCTTAGACCTGCCCAGGGGTGGGCTCCAGGCCTGGCCCAGCTTGGGCCACACGCCTTTACATATGCAAAGAAGGGGTTCCCAAAAGGAGGTGTAGGAGGGGAGTGGTAGGTAGAAAAAAAACAACAAATATCCTCTTCTGCTTCTAACTCCAGATTGTGAAGACTGGACACTTTAACAGGCTTAAAACTATAAACCTTACTCCCTACACTGGCACGATATAAGGGGTTTTCAATTTCAAGACAAGTTGGCTGCCAAGTTCAAACTTACACACACACATGCACTGATTCATCTGTACTAGACACAATTATGAATACCAGATTGGAAACCTGCTCATGAGTTGGGGGAAAAAAAAAACAAAAAACCTCCAAAAATCCAGTTTGTAAATCAGATTACAATCTTTTGGTCCCTCTGAAACTTTCTGCTCAAGACAAAGCATTTCCGTAGTACAGCCTGCTAAAATTTATCTTCCTCATTTTAGCCACATGCTTTTTAAATGACCATCTAAAAGTCAACAAAGATATGCAGGAATGAGATCTGTAATTAGTTCTAAATTATAAAATAACTGAAGGGGTCGTGTTTGCGGTCCTCTTACCAAAGGTTCACTCACTTTCTCCCAGAATCCTCCTGGTCAGCTGACCCAAATGGATATATGACATTTCCTTTGACTGATTCTTGAGTAACAACTGCAGGTGTCCCTCCATAGCACAAGGCAGAGGATCTACATTAAATAAAAGTTTCTCAATAAGCAGAAAACTCATCTAAGATCAAAAGCCTGGACATCCTTGCTTTCAGAAACTGTTCATTATTGCAGGAGAATCATGTCAAGACATGTGTGAGAGTTAACGCTGTATATGCCAGTTTAATGCCAAATATCTTTTATTTGGAATTATATGATGAAAGCCAAGTTCCCAAAACATCTTCAAGAAGGAAGACTGATACATGTATTTTAAAGCAATGGTTCCCATCTACAAGTGAGATATTCTTGGGTATCTCAGATCATCAAGGGTGACACAAAATCTTCAAAACAAAATTACTTTTAAATCAATTTTATTTAAAAACATATAAATAGAGCAAATAACACTCAAGCCTGCGAGGGCTTCAATCTTTTCTTAAGAACATAATAGTCCAAAAAGACTACTACTTATTGCTGATTCAGCTCACAGGACCAGCCCTCTTCAAGCAGCAGCACAATCACCAGCAAACATTTTATGGGCACCTTGGAGGGACTGGAGGGAGTCACAGAGCAATGAGCCACAGCCTTGCCCTCAAGGAGCTTACAGTGTAGCTGGAAGAAACGAAACATCCAGAACAGACACAAAGTCCACACGTCTATCATAACAAAAGCAATTACTGGCGTAAGTTATCACATGTTTTAACAAAGGAGCGGTGGAATATCTTAGCAAATATACACTACATCAAGTTTCAACCTAACATATCCAAAAAAAATTTTTTTTTATTTTTGTTTTGTTCACTCATGTTTCAACTCAACTGAATTAAAAGAAGGTAATATAATTCCAAGCCAAAGGTACCATTGTGTTTGCTGTCCCCAGTGAAGGGATGGACTGACCATGTCCTAGAATTTCTCCATGGTTCTACATGCAGATGTCAAGTTCAGTAGTTCTGACTGCCAAAACGATGCACGAATTCAGACAGGGAGTAGACAGCTCCCCATCCTACCTCGGGATCCATACTGATAAAATCATTCAGGTTCATTTTGGAATCTAAAAAATTCATGAAAGAAATGTCCATTGAAAACACAATAAGGCAACCCAGAAGACCAAAAGTAGAGGAAAATATTCAAATGGAGAAGGGTTCTTGAATGCATAACTCAATCTAATCATGAAGAAACATCACACAAACCCAAACAGGGACATGCTACAAAATATCTGACCAGTACTCTTCAAAACTGTGAAAGTTATAAAAGGAAAGGAAAAAAAAAACAAAACTGTCAGAGACTGCAGGGGACTGAGGAGACAGGACAACTAAATGTAGTATCACGGGGTAGATTCTGAACCAGAGAAAAGAAATTAGTGGGAAAACTTGCAAAACTTGGGTAAGGTCTGCAAGTCAACGGGACTAGACCAATACTTTTATATCAAGTACATCATTTTCTCGGTTTCAGTTATTACATTATGGTTATATAAAATTCAACATAAGCGGAGTCAGAGTAAAGGGGTTATGGGAATGCTCTATAGGGTTTAAACAAATTTTTCAGAAGTCTAAAATTATTCCTTTTTATTTAAAAAAAAATTTTGGGTGGGGGGGAGAGAGAGAGAGAAAATGAACAAGGAGGGAGGATGGCCAGAGAGAGATGGAGAAGCAGCCTCTCTGCCGAGCAGAGGGCCTGACACAGGGCTTGATCCCAGGACCCTGAGATCATGACCCAAGCCAAAGGCAGACACTTAACCAACTGAGCCATCCAGGCAACCCAAAAGTCTAAAATTATTTCAAAACAAAAACTTAAATGAAGGGGTGCCTGGGTGGCTCAGTGGTTAAGCCTCTGCCTTTAGCTCATGATCTCAGGGTCCTGGGATCGAGCCCCGCATCGGGCTCTCTGCTCAGCGGGGAGCCTGCTTCCCCCCTACTCTCTGCCTACCTCTCTGCCTACTTGTGATCTCTCTCTCTGTCAAATAAATAAATAAAATCTTAAAAAAAAAAAAACTTAAATGAAAAATGCATGAAGGATGGCACTTGATACCATGAATGAGCAGGGTATTACATGCAACTGATAAATCACTAAACTCTACCTCTGAAACTAATAAGATACTGTATGTTAATTGATTTTAAATAATATTTTCAAGAAACAAACAAAATGGATGAATAATCAAACTGCCAGTTTATTGGATTCAACTGCCAAATTATAGGAAATTCAGAGGCTACAAAAGAGATAAAACCAGCAAAATCCAGACTGCTTCTCTTGGACCCAGTTTCTTCAACAAATAAATTATAAGAAAAAAAGAGCTGAACAAGGAATCTACATATTTAAAAAGACTCTTAGGGGACGCCTGGGTGGCTCAGTAGGTTAAGCCTCTGTCTTCGGCTCGGGTCATGATCTCGGGGTCCTGGGATCGAGTCCCGCATCGCGCTCTCTGCTTAGCATGGAGCCTGCTTCCCCCTCTCTCTCTGCCTGCCTCTCTGCCTACTTGTGATCTCTCTCTCTGTGTCAAATAAACAAAATCTTTTTAAAAAATAAATAAATAAAAATAAAAGGACTCTTAGGAGACATAACCAAATACAATGTAGGGATCTCATTAAGACATTGATTCAAATAAACAAACTGTATAAAAAAAGAGGATATGGGGGGGGTGCCTGGCTGACTCAGTTGGTAGAGCATACAGCTCTTGCTCGCGGGGTCGTGAGTTCAAGTCCCATTCTGGGTGTAGAGATTAGTTAAAAATAAAATCTTAAAAAAAAAAAAAAAAAAAGGATGGGGCGCCTGGGTAGCTCAGTGGGTTAAGCCTCTGCCTTCGGCTCAGGTCATGGTCTCAGGGTCCTGGGATCGAGCCCCAGCAGAGAGCCTACTTCCCCCTCTCTCTCTGCCTGCCTACTTGTGATCTCTCTCTCTCTGTCAAATAAATAAATAAATGATCAAAAAAAATTTTTTTTTAATTATGACTTTATGACTTTATAACTGTGAATGTGAACACTGGCTAGATAGCTAGATGATGATTTTAGAGAATTACCATTAACTTTTTTTAGATATAATGATGGTACAATGGTCATATGTTTTTTAAAAAAAAGAAAGCCTTCTATTTTAAAGATCCATAGTGAAACATTTAGAGTTGAAATGACATAGTATCTGGCACTGGCTTCAAAATACTATGAGAAGGAGGCAAGTGGATGGGAACTGAAGGGCCATGAGCTGGTAACTGTTGAAAATCCGACACACTATTTAGTCTAGTTCGGTATATGATTTAAATTCTCCACACTGAAGAAAATGTTTAAGTGTGCACATATTGCTGTTTCTGCCCAGCAAAAAAACTGTTATAGAAACTGCTCTTCCACCATAAACCTACAGAAAACCATGCAAATATATTTAGCAACTCTTTCTAGATGGTGGGACAACAGGCAGCACACACCTGGGATTCCTAAGGAAGTAGAAACAAGGGGAGTCCTGGGATCCCTCCAGTGGACCTCAGGAGCAGTTTCCAGACCCTGGCACACAGAGGGGAACACGCCCAGCATGGCAGTCTCCCTGAGGTGAGAAGACAAACATCCTGGGCAGCTGGATCTAGGGGGTCCAGGAGAGGGAGGTGCAGAGCTGACCCCCCGGCCACTACTCCCCACCCACCCTGACCATGACACACACCCAAGTCTTTAGCTGGGACTGACCTCCCAGGCCCGGGGAAGCAGCACCAGAATGTAATCCATCTAATAACTGGCAGAACTTCCACAGCCCCCACCAGCCTGGGGAGAGAGAACTTGTAAGGCACAGAGCATTTGTAGAGTCCTTAGAAGGGCCGCACCAGAGCCCTGGGGCTAAATTAGCACTAGATGAAAAGCTGCTCTGGACCAGCACTAAAAAAGCTTAAAAACAAGCTTGGAAAGGACCCAGCTGACTCCCAGTAACATGACTGCATGCCAACACTGTTTTTAAAAAAGACCTCAAGACCCAGCAACTGACAGCATGAATTCAAAGTCCAGCCTCCAACCAAATTTTACAAATCACACAAAGAAATAGGAAAATATAACCCAAAACCAGGGGGGAAATCAATCAACAGAAATGGACCAAAATGACAGAAATAATGGAACTAGCAGACAAGGAGCAGCTATTATAAACATGCCCCATATGTTCAAAAGGGCAAAGAAAAACATGAGCATGATGAAAAGAGAGAGAAATGAAAGATACTAAATCAATCCAAAATGGAATTTCTAGACATAAAAAAATAAAATATGTAAAATGAAAAAAAAAGTGTGCTGGATGAGAGTAACAATAAATTTGTGAATGCAGAAGACAAGAGCAATGAATTTACAGCCAAAATAGAAGAATTATTCCAAATGAAGCACGTAAAGAAAAAGTCTGAAAAAAAAAGAGAACATCACTGACCTACGGGAATAATACCAAGCCATCTAACACATGTGTAGCTGAAGGACAAGAATTTAAAGGAGGGTGGATGGTCAGAAAAAAATGTACAAGCAGGGGCATCTGGGTGGCTCAGTTGGTTAAGTGATTGCCTTCAGCTCAGATCATGATCCCAGAATCCTGGGATCGAGCCCTGCAATGGGCTCCCAGCTCCGCAGGAAGTCTGCTTCTCTCTCTGCCTGCTGCTCCCTGTGCTTGTGCTCGCTCTCTCTCACTCTCATTCCATCTCAAATAAATAAATAAAATCTTAAAAAAAAAGAAAAGAAAAAATGTACAAGGAAGTAATAGCCACATGTTTTCAAATTGGATGAACGCTATAAATCCACCAATCTCAGGATCTTAACAAACCTCAAGTGGAGTAAACTTAAAGGAAACTACACTACAGTCCATCATAATCAAAATGCTAAAAACTAGTGACAAAGAAAAAAAAAAAACCTTTAAAAATAAAGAGAGGGAAAAACACTCAGAGTAACAAAACAAGATCAGAGCCCATGCAAGCAGAAAACAAGAGAGAGATGCCTTTAAACAACTGAAAGCAAAAACATGTAGGTCTAGTACACGTGACCCCACAACTGTATCTTTCAAAAATGAAGATAAGCAAGGAGGATGCAGAAAACTAGAAACAGAGTTGCTAACACCCTTCTAACACAAAAGCTAGATACTCAGCAGACACAAAACTTTTGTTGAAGCCATCAGAGAGCTGGGAATGCCAGATCACCACCTAACTAGAAATAAAAGGAAGACAGGCACCTATCAGGAAAGATGGAGTGGGAGATCCTGCTGACCTGGCTAGGTGCCAGACTCCACAGAGGCCAGCAGGTTTGCGAAAATTTTAACAAATGACTTTAAAAAGAAATCTCAACTTTTGAAATATAGTATTTGTTTTCTAAGGCATCCCCCCTTTTCTCTTTTGTTTTCTAAGACTTAACATAACTAAATAAAAAATGATTACCCTAAAACTATCTGCAGTCATTCATCATGTAAAAAGATCAAGGTATTAAAAACAAAATAGAAATAGAAATTATTTTAGAGAGATCAAGGTATAACAAATAAATATCTGTCTCTTCTAATCTCGCCCATCAGGGACTGTAACATTTCTGTTTACCTAACACTGGTCCTCCAGCTTGGTTCAAATAAACCACTGTTGCTATACATTCGGAAGCAAGAAGATGGGAAGTACAGGCAGACAAAAGGCAGGAAAGGACTCAGAAAAGAGAGGGGGAAATTCGGTGTGCTCTACGTTCAGCCCAAGACTTAGAAAATGTCTTTGAAAACTGAGCCATCAGTGACCAGTGCTGGAACCGACTCTTCAGGACAAGGTGATACGGCTATAAATTTCAGTTTCCTTCTCATGGCCCCAGGGGGTGGGGGGGACACTAAATGCTGAACTGAAGAGTGGTCTTGCAGACATATGGCCACCAAAATTATTAATCATATAATTCTAACAGTCAACATACCAAATGCACTCAATTCAAGCTCTAAGAGTCAATCCCACCACAGAGTGCGGGGGACGCAGGGAAGTTTCAGGTACTATTAAAGGTACTATTAAAGTACCTGAAACAGTCATTAAGGTTCAATATTTTCCTTGAACCACTTTTTTCTTTTTTAACCTTTTTTTTAAAAACACTACTAATTAGCTAAAAGTAATTCTCCCTTATCCTAACTTCAAATATAATCCTTTGACAAACAGGATTTGAAGTACTGAGTTCACCACATGAGAGAACGTTACAGGGTGGTTACATTAGGACGTGGGAAACCGGTATGTTCGCCCCACACTTCAGAGCAGATTCCTTTCAGTTTCAATCTCAAGTTCAGGAGGTCCCTGATGAACTCAGCACACACCAGGCAGAAACCGCCTCCACCATGCCGCCCGCTCATCCTGCCTGGCTGGGCATCCGAGGCAAAGGGCGTCATCTCCATGCCCCTCACCCGATGCATCCATCAAATGTGGAAAATAAAGCCCGCCTGAGCTGCGGGGAACATTCTATTAAACTACTATGTAAAGCAGCCAGCATCAAAGCCTGGCACAAAATAGCATCTACTGGACAGTAGTCATCAAAACTGAAAGGAATGACTCAAAGAGGATCCGGGCTGACAGGCTGGTGTTTACTGAGCACTTGCTACGTGCCAGGCTCTGCCTTGGGGGCTCCCGTCTGAGGAGAAACGGGGGGGGGGGGGTGGCCGAAGGTACGCTGCCCCAGGCCGCACCACATACGGCAGGTTGCCCGAGACTAAAAGGAAGATCTATGACTCCCCCTCCCAACCTAGGAGCTGTCCCAGTTCTAACGCCGAGGCTAGCAAGCAGGTTGACAGACCCAAAAGCAATTCCAGTGTAAGTGTTTAAAATCATGATGAGGTGCCTGGGTGGCTCAATGGGTTAAAGCCTCTGCCTTCGGCTCAGGTCACGATCCCAGGGTCCTGGGATGGAGCCCCGCATCAGGCTCTCTGCTCAGCAGGGAGCCTGCTTCCTCCTCTCTCTCTCTGCCTGCCTCTCTGCCTACTTGTGATCTCTCTCTCTGTCAAATAAATAAATAAAATCTTTAAAAAAATAAAAAAAATAAAATCATGAGAGAGAGCTTTTCACAGAGAGCCTCAAAAATCCGTTTGAATCCTCTTTCAGTGTTCAAATACACCAAATAGATTTACTTTCTTCCTTGCTCAACTCCAGATGCCACTGTCCTATTTTTCTGGTATGTTGTATAGCTTAGAGAGCAACCTGCACGCAGAAGGTCCCATCCCTGGGACAGGATGACCTCACCCAGAAATGGCAAACGTTGCAAATTACTTACAATCATCAATAATGTTTCAAGCTCCTGTGAATGCCAAACAATAGTAATAGGGTGAAGAACTCTTTATCCACTTAACTCTCAGAAAATTATTAATTGGACGGATGCCTAAAAGCACATAAATGTGATGAGTGGTACAATAAAACCTGCCAGCTCTCACTTTCTTCTAATGCAGATTTTATCACAGAGCCAGGAAAATGACATTTCACATAACGCAAAGATGCCTAGGGACTTTTGCCTTAACGTGAAACCCCACCATAGCAAGGTGCTGCTTGTCCCACTGTTAAATGACCCAAGCATGCAGACCCCCTAAAGCCCAGTGTCCCGGCAGTAGGCACACCCAGCACGCTAGCCGTGTGTAAGGCGGTGTGCAAGTCTCCTGGTTCTGCTCCTGAGCACCTCCCCTCTCCACAAGCTCATACACTTTCCAGTCCTGCTCTCTGTGCCTCAACTCCTGAACCTAATAAACATGCACATCTATGCCCCCTCTGGCCTTCTTACAACTCAGGGAGTGTCATACAAAGAATAACACACAATTTTTGTCCCTGGTTAAGGGGCAATGCTGATCTGCACGGTGGTCAGAAACCTCCCGGAGAAGGCACCTCTGGCTCACCTCCAGTTTCAATGCAGGGGTACGAAGGAGGAGGTTCCCTCCAGTTCCCACTGGAATCTTTCATGTGAGATCGGTCAGAAGCAAAGTTCTTCAAATACGAATCTGCACGGATCACTCTAAATTTCCTGCAGATAAACCAACATTCATATACATTAGGAAGGTTTCACAGCGAAATTCCCACTCGATTTTTATAGACTCATTATCTATGACACACACAGAAGTACCCAGCATTTTTGTACTATCAGTAATACACAAATACCTATGTAGTTTTATCACCTGTTAAAGGAGCCATGAGAAAGGATCAGCTGAAATCCAAAACTACACAGGCACAGAAATATGTCCAGGGGCCTTTATTTACTCAATTGTGTATCAGGAGTAAAGGGCAACGTTAGTTCAGGTGCTGCTGTCACAAACCTCTCAATTTTCTTGTCACTAAGGCCACACCCCACATACCCACTCACCCACATACACATGGATGAGAGAAATCCCCAAAATGACTTTCAGAAAATATTTGGGAACTCATCACACCCATTTTTGAAAGAATGCCAACCTTTTATATGTTGGATAACTTTTAAATCTATATTTTTTTTTTTCTTAAAGATTTTATTTATTTATTTGACAGACAGAAATCACAAGTAGGCAGAGTCAGGCAGAGAGAGGAGGACGCAGGCTCCCTGCTGAGCAAAAAGCCCGATGTGGGGCTCGATCCCAGAACCCTGGGATCATGACCTGAGCCGAAGGCAGAAGCTTAACCCACTGAGCCACCCGAGCACCCCTATGCTGGACAACTTTTAAAACTTCAAAACATTTTGAATCTTTCAAATATCAACTCAATGGTGACGCCAAATCAAGGGATCTTTGCAAAACAAATGCCAAAAAAACCCAGAAAATCACATACACACACACTCACACAAACTCTCTGTACAACTGTCAAGGTCTAACTTCAGAAAGAAGGTAAATCCATCCTGAATCTCCTCACCTTCTGAACTGTGGATGGATGTCCTCGTCAGACTTAAAGGCATCTTCCACATAAGTGTCAAAAGGACAGGGAAATGGCAGCACAGTGTCAAGATCATAAATGAAGCTCTGTCCTCCACTTGAAACATGAAGCAGGACAACATGGTAATCCTAGAAGTAAAAGTTGCTGAAGTTAACCAAGTTACTTCATGATGGTGAATTCCAAGGTCACAGTAATAGTGCATATATAATCATTAACAATGAATACAAGACCAGTACAACACTTTCTAAAACAGCAAAATAAAACAAAGCAAACACAAAAACCCTAAAAAAGGACTAAAATGTCCAGTCACAGGGAACACTTAAGTAAGCAGTGGAAATGTTCATATACATTAACTATATATGCTTTGACCTAACAATTTTACCTCTAGGAACCCATCCTACAGAAAAAAAATGGCCATACACATGTAAAGGTCTATATATACATACATACATATATATATATATATATATAGGCGCCCCTATATATTATTTTTTAAAAGCTGGGTGGCTCAGTGAGTTAAGCCTCTGCCTTCAGCTCAGGTCATGACGCCAGGGTCCTGGGATTGAGCCCTGCATCAGGCTCTCTGCTCAGCAGGGAGCCTGCTTCCGCCTTTCTCTCTCTGCCTGCTTGTGATCTCTGTCAAATAAATGAATAAAATCTTTAATAAATAAATAAATAAATAAAAACAGAAATAAATTGTTTAAAAAAATAAATAAAAATTAAAATTTAAAAAAGCTATGTGTGTATAAAGACACACGTGCATTCTAAAGTGCACACGCATGCATATGAATACAGAAGAAAAGCTGTGCAAGGATATCCTCCAAAGTATTAACCGAGGGGATTGCTTGGGCTAGCCTGGAATGTGAAAGAACTTTAAAATGTTGTTGTTAAATCAGCCAACCCCTGTCTGTAGCCATTAAGGAGGAAAGATGAAGACAACTTCTCCTGTGCAGCTTGGCTGTGATGCATCACTGAGCCCCTGACGCTGGGCACTGCTCAGCACCAGCTACCGGCTGGAAGGGCCGGTGGGGGCAGGGGAGGGGTAGTTATGAAGGCGCCTCCCAGAGAACAGGCCTTGGAGATGAAAGGCCCAATCACACGAGTGTGGCATTAGTACCACCACCTTCTATTTCCAGGACTTCAGGGCTTACAGAGCACTTTCTCCGACACTGTCACCGACCCTATGATGCGGGGGAAGATGATTAATTAAGACTGGAAATGCTCTGCCATCAAAGCCGAAAGAGCCTGTGCTGGCTCCAATGCTATCTTCATAAGGCAGCAGTGCTTATGCCCTGCACTCCCCTTAATGCATGCTACCCTCCAGATAAATAATGGACGAGCGGCCCCCCTTCCACTAGCCGTGTCCGTACTAGTCCTGTCCTTCCGCAGCAAGCTTTCCTCCTCTCTCCCCACTGCCATCCCCTGCAAGCTGGCTCTCTCCAGGAGTCTCCCACTTCCTACCAGAGCTAGTCCCTGCCTTCTCCAAAATCTGTTTCCTCTTGACATCCTCTACCTCCTATGCTAGTGGCTTTGAAGTGCATACTCTCTTGTTTGTGAGAAACTGTGTAACCGAAATAAAGATGCAAAGATGAGAAAGGAAAGTCCTGACCCTCCAGGAGCTCTCGGAGCTGAAAGGGGGAAACAGTCAAGCGCTGAGGGCAGCGGGAAGGCGGCAAAGAGGAGGAGGCTTCAGGTGAGGGCCTTCACGTCAAACCTCTGCCCCGCCCCTCCCAGCCTGAGCTTCCTCTTTTATAAACTGGAGATAAGCATAGTGTTTCCCACAGACTGTTGCTGGGACAGTTAAGGAAAAGGAAAGCAGGCCTTAACTCCAAGGGGCCTTTATAGCACAGATGGGGAGTCAAGGAATACAGACCCAGAAGCAGCCTCACTCTCGGAGTGGGGTTCAGCACTATCCAGATGCCCAGATGAAACCAAGCTGGGCTAGGGGGAGGGAAACCCACCTAGAAGGTGATCAGCTTCTTGGGACTGGGTGTCTCTCTCCACTCAGGGTACCCATTTCCTACAACAGGACAGCAGTGAGGCAAAGATACATTTGCCGGCAGGTGTGGGAGGCCTTCCCATAACAGGAGTTATTCTGGGCTGCCATGAGACGCTGTGTAAGAGGGACATAACCACAGGTCCTTTCCCTGCGAGTTTCTCTAAACCAAGAAGACAGACCATGACTCAAAGTCAGCTGAGTGGCTCGGCACAGGGATGACTTCTAGCGCACACGGACAGTCTGCAAACAAGGGTTACATAGCTATTGTTGCTAACAAGGAAGGCTTGAGCACCAGGACCAAACATGGTACCAGGTACCAGGACAATGTCTCACACACGTTATCTCACTTAAGACTTGCAACACCAGGGATGCCTGGGTGGCTCAGTTGGTTAAGCAGCTGCCTTCAGCTCAAGTCATGATCCCAGCGTCCTGGGATCGAGTCCCACATCGGGCTCCTTGCTCAGCAGGGAGCCTGCTTCTCCCTCTGCCTGCCACTCTGTCTGCCTGTGTTCGCTCCTGTGCTCTCTATCTGACAAATAAATAAATAAAATCTTAAAAAAAAAAAGACTTGCAACACCAGGTGCACCTGGGTGGCTCAGTGGGCTAAGGCCTCTGCCTTCGGCTTAGGTCATGATCCCAGGGTCCTGGGATCAAGTCCCGAATAGGGCTCTCTGCTCAGCAGGGAGCCTGCTTCCTCCTCTCTCTCTGCCTGCCTCTCTGCCTACCTGTGATCTCTGTCTGTCAAATAAATAAATAAAATCTTAAAAAAAAAAAAAAAAAAAGACTTGCAACACTACTAGCCAGAGAAGGACATTGAAGAAAGAAGGTAAATTACATGTCCAGTTCATAGAGCCACCACTGGGAGGACTGGGACTTAACCCCAAAACTGGATTTGGGGTTTAATATTAGGACAGCAAAACACCTACTGGTAAAGGAAGCAAGAACGTGTGCTGAGACCAGGGATTTTAGTCTACTTAAATATAGGTTAAATAAATGAATGAAACCAATTCAAATGATAACTTATTTAAATAAGTATCAGAAATAAAATGCTTGCTACATTATCACAAATGGAATTTTTCTTTTACTTTATCTTCATGTTATTAGCATAAACAATTCTTCAGAGGGACAGATTAAGGCAACACATAGGTGTGTACTAGAAAGGACCTCAGGCTGAGACCCAGTCCTGCCACAGATCAGCCAGATAACTCTGAGCTTCTCACTGTCTTCTGGGCTTGTTTTTTTTTTTAAGATTTTATTTATTTATTTGACAGAGATCACAAGTAGGTAGAGAGGCAGGCAGAGAGAGGGGGGGAAGCAGGCTCCCTGCTGAGCAGAGAGCCCGATGTGGGACTCGATCCCAGGACCCTGGGATCATGACCTGATCCAAAGGCAGAGGCTTAACCCACTGAGCCACCCAGGCGCCCAATGGGCTTGTTTCTTCAGGTGAAAAACAGAAGGGCTGGAGTAGATCCGGGTTTTTCAAATGTTAGTCATGGTCACTCAGGAGTCTGCAAAGAACACTCCTGAACCCTTCTCTAAATCAACTAAGTCAGAAACCTATACTTTTAACATGATATCCAGATAATCGAATGTGCAGCTGGACCAGATATGGCCAAAGTTCCTTCCAGTAGGTTAAATGGGTAACAGCCTAGATCACAAACATATGTGCCACCTCAGCTATTTAAAATCTTTCCTATATGGGGTGCCTGGCTGGATCAATATGTAGAGCATGTAACTCTTGATTTTGGGTCATGAGTTCAAGCCCCACATTGGGCACAGAGCTCACTAACTGAAAAAATAATAATTAAAAAATAAACTCTTTCTTATAATAATAAAATTAAATAAAAACATATCTGTAAGTACTACCTTAGATAAAATAATATCTATTCCCAAGAGATCAATTATCAATAATTATCATAGCCTTTCTCTACTATGCTATCATTTCTGCTTTACCAAAACACAGAGACCACTCGGGAATTATAAGTACTAATGCTCCAGAAGTTCTCTGTATTGACCATCTTACCCAGATCACAGGTCCATCTCCAGGTCTTGCCTGTTGTTTCCAGATCGGTATCTACAAAATACAATCAATTTCATAAGCCATGACTTCAGTCACACCACTACTAAATTCTTTAAAGTAATATGTAAATAAAATATAAAACATTTCTAAGCAACCAACAATCAAGGTGAATGAAGAAGAAATCTAAATCCTTCCAAGTGTTCTTAACAATGAAAATGCAAAAATTAATTATGTGATGTCCTTTGGAGAACAGAAAGAGACCTCAATAGGAAATCAGAAGGCCTGGCAGGAAAAAAAAAAAAGGCCTGGCAGGTTCAAGTCTTGCTTTCCCACATTATTCGTGGGACCTCCCTGAGCCTCTATTTCCTCATCTATAAAATGGAGATAGTTGTCTAAACCCTGCCTACTTTACCGTGTTTCCATCAGCATCAAATGAGATGATGCTTACAAAAGTGCTTCACAGGAGGGTGCCAGGCTGGTTCCTTTGGTAGCCATGTGTGACTCTTGATCTCAGGGTTGTGAGTTCAAGCCCCACACTGAGTGTAAGGATTATTTAAAAATACAAATCTTTAAATATTTTTTGAAGTGCTTTACAAAATATTAAGGGCTTACTTTTTCTAAGGGCTTGCTTTTTTAATACTTCATGTAAGTTTACCATAATTCTACTTAAACTCCAGAGACAAAAACATCTTTACTTCAAATCTGAAAGAAGATGGCTCTAGCTTAAGCAATTTAAAAAGCTCTAACTTAATATCTAAAGAGAAGGGAATTAATCTGTGTATATCATCATCTATTTCTTGACCTACAAATAAGGGACTAAACTTTTCTAACTCAACCATGCCCTGAAAGAGAAAAGAGAAAAAAAAAAAAAAATCTCATTCAAAAATAAACTTTAAAATGTTCCTGTATTTCATAAAGCACACATTTTGGGACAGTGTGACCCATACTATATTTAGTTCCTATTGTCACCCTAAACCTCTTGCTCTCTTTCTGCAATCACTCACCACTTACCATCTTCCTCTCATTAGATATGAAGACAGCATAACACTCTTCTAAAGGATACTGGTCATGGTTTTTGATGTATTCACAGAGCTTCCAAATATTTTCTTCACTGAAATAAAATACAGTTTAATCAATACAATTAAGCAATGGGTCTTTCAAACTTGAGCAGAAGATGGATGAAGACATAAAAAAGTTGGAAGAGACTTTAAACACCACCTCATCCAATAACTGATGGATGTATGGCCCTCCTCTAAAACATCCCCCAACAAGGTGTGACCCAATTTATACCGTGTGCCGACCTTTCTCCAAACAGTGCTCGCACAGAGAGGCACTTTACAGCTGATAAGATGCTACATCAATACTCCACAAGCTTTGGATCCAGGAACTTGAGATACAGCTGAAATTCCAACTCAGCCGCTTACGAGGTAAGAAGCTTTGAACATCCTGAACTGAGTATCTGCTTTTCATGTATAAATTGGGTATAATGATACCATATTATAAACACTTGATAAATCTTAGTTAATACCGGTTCACTGCTCCCCTTAGCAAAGGGGCAGGATGAGTGTGTTGGGGAGGAGGGCTTCTGGCTGCAAAGGACCAGGGGACAGTTACATGATATGCCGAGGAATTCTTTCCGAGGGAGACTCTGTGAGTGGGATTCCCTGCATCCCTTGGATACAAAAGAGGTCCTGATTTTTAGGAAGTCCTTTCTCAGGCCGAACTGAAATCCATCTTCCTATACTTCTGCCCCAGATCAATCTCCTTTTCTCTATGACAGGCCTTTAGATATGTAAAGCAGTAGTCAGAACCACCTAAGTAAAGCAATGCCCAGTGCATCAAACCCAGACACGCTGGAGGCCACAGGCACACTCCCACACAGGCACAGTCATTGCTGGCAGCATTTACAGCTCAGCCTCGGGGTTCTTATCTTTTTTCTGAAGAGCCATCACTGAGCCTTCGTTCAAAATGAGCTGCAGCAACACTCTGTGACTCAATCTGTCAAAGCCCAATTTCCAAATATCTAAACCACGGTACCTGAAAATGAAGTAAGGCACGCCTGGCACTAGGGACTACCACCAGTTTATGGAGACACACTTTCAATGCACGGTTTTGACCTTGTCTACCTGCCTAAATGTTCCACACGAGTACATTTAAAGGGCTGAAGCGAAGTGTATCTCTAAAATACCTAAGAAATCTTACAGAAAAAGTAGTGGTAGAGGTAATAATAGAAGACTGCTACTGACTACTTCCACAGGATATGCAGTAGGGAGTAACAAAAAGGAACTGTTTCATTATGATATAAAATATGTATTAGCTAAATTTTTTTTTAAACCTCAATGTTCTTTTTTTTTTTTTTTAAGTTTATTTACTTGAGAGAGAGAGAGAGCGCACAAGCAGGGAAAGCTGCAGGCGAAGAGAGGGGAAGAAGCAGGCTGGATGCAGGGCTGGATCCCAGGACTGGAGATCATGACCTGAGCCGAAGGCAGACATTAACCGACTGAGTCACCCAGGCGCCCCAAAATCTGGATGTTCTAAGATCAAGTTATCAAGAGACATTTGTCTGTCCAGCCTGTAGACATTCTGGAGTTGATCACAGACATCTTCAAGAGCCTGTGATATAAAAGCACTATGCTAAGTGCTTGAAGGATGTAATGATAAATGAGAGCTCACAGACAATGAGAGGAGACACACAGATCCATAAATAAGCAAGCATCATAGAAGGCCATAAAAGATGCATAGAAGAGAGAGTCATTAATTTTGAGGGACACGGGAAGATAGAGGAGGTACAGGTCAGTGGTTTCTCCTGGTTTGTTCCCCCTCCCCCAGTCCCAAGGATGAGCACAGAGTTAACAAGAACAGTCTGAGAATCCGTGTGTACTACAAGTACTGTTGGCAAGCTGAATACATATGAGTGGACAAAGTTTGTCTATTATTTTTCAAGTGTGTATGAATGTTACAAAGAAAAAAAATTTGAAACATAGAAGTTACTGAATCTGTAGACCTTTTTTGTCAATTTTTTTTCAAGAGTACAATTAATATCATGTAGAAGGATCTCAAGATACATTTGATGTTTAAAAAAGGGGGCCTTGGGGCACCTGGGTGACTCAGTTAAGCATCTAACTCTTGATCTCAGCGTAGGTCTTGATCTCAGGATCCGGAGTTCAAACCCTGTGCTGGGCTCCATGAACAAAAGGGAGATGGGGCGTTTATACTTGGAAATGCTGGGAGTTACTGTTGGGGATAAAAAGGACCCAGATTTGATGTGAGCCCTAGAACCTCTTTAAAACGGGGGTGGGGGGAGATAATAATTATGTTCCAACCTACTGGCTGATTATTTTGTAGCAGAAAGACTAACAAAGCAGCATTAAGGTCAAGATTCTGCAAGGGTTCCTGCTGATGGGCTGAGGTCAGAGAAGCATGCAGAAGGGAAGGATCCTTGACACACAGCAGATGCTCAACCAACATCTGAAGAATACAAAACAATTACAATAGAATCAGACGTGCCCCGCAAACCACCTATGCCACACAGAAATACTGGTTACTGCTATTATCATTCAGCTGGTTCTGAACAGGTGAGTAACAACTGATAGAATCTGAAAGAAACAGACAGGAGGCATTTACTTCACATCATATGAACCTGTGAGAGCAAGCATAGTAAGGTATGCCTACCTGATAGGTTAGGACAGAGCAGAATACTGGTTCTCAACTAAAGGCGACTTTGTCCCCCAGGGAACATTTGGCGCTGGTGACGTTTTTGGTTGTCACAAATTGGGTGAGGATGCTACAGGCATCTAGTGAGTAGGGGGCAGGGATGCCGCTACATGCACTATAATACCCGGGAGAGCCCCCCACCATATTAGCATGCTCAAAATGTCAAAAAAGATCTATAGCTGAGAAACCCTGAGTTACAGCATAGAAGGCAGGCTCAAAATGAGACTGGAAAAACACACAGTGACCAGATCTGAAAATGACTTGCTAGACAGACTTTACTATGACTGTATTCCTGAAAGTGTGATCAATGGAGGAGCCTAAGACTCCTCCACGGTACCATCCACATCTCCAGACTCGCTGTAGTGGGACCCTAAGATCTGCTTGCTTTATAAGCTCCCAGGTGATTCTAGGGCTCATCGGAATTTAGAACAGCTTTCAGCAGTGTGAAGCCAGCTAAGGTTCAGGACCTGAGGGGATAGGAGAGACCGGGGCAGAGGCCTGTAAGGAAGGACTGGAACAGGCCCATGGCTGAAGGAACTTAAAGGAGACCATCTATTGAAGAGACATCCATTCCCTACCATTCTTCCACCAGATGACTGCACTCTAGCTGTGCCAGCCACCTTGTTCCTGGAACTCTCGCTCTCTTCCTTCTGAGTCTTTGCACCACTGCTCCCCTATCTAGAATGATTTTCCTCCAATATCCACAAAGTTCCCACCCTTTTTTTCTTGAGATCTCTGTGCAAATACCACTTTATCAACAATGCCTTCCTTAAATATCCATGATGAAATAGTGAGTCACCATCCTTTATCTTGCTTTATTTTCTCATAGTACTTAACACCAAACATGGTTTACTTGGTTTTGCCTGCTTTCCCTGAACCAAAACATATGAACCATGAGATCTTATTAGGAAATTTGTCTACCCTGTGCCATATCCCAAAATGCCTACAGCTGTGCATCACACAGTCCAAGTGCCTCAATAAACATTTATCTAATGAATAAACAAAACAATGAATGGACATTATAGACGAGAACTAATGAAATTTAGGTGAGAGGTAAGGCAGAAATAAAGTGTAGTCATTAAGAACATAGACTCCTGCATTATGGAAGTTCCAATTTCTGCATCATCTCTTGCTAGATGTGCTGGGACACAGCCTTTCCCTGGTTCCCTCTTTTCATTACTAAAATGAGGTTAATGATAGAACCTATCTCCCAGTCATGGATGAAAACACTTGACACTGGCCCTGACACGCAGTCAGAGCTGAACGAATGTTAAATTCTTGGTGACACTGGTTTGATGACCAGCTTAAGGAGAAGAAGGTAGTGTTAGATGGGCCTGAGGTTGGGGAAGAAGTCATTACTCAGGTGTGAGAGTGAAAAAGAGGAAGGTAAGAGGGGTGATTCAGCCACACAGGTGGCCTGCTACAGTGGTAGTGTGTGGACTCCGGAGCCAACTCTACAGGTAAATCCCCATTTCTTCATTCACAACTATGTGGCCGTAGGCAAATTAGTTGCACCCCTCTGTGCTTCAGTGTCCTCATCTTTAAGAACGGGAATAACAAAAGTGCCTACCTGTTAGGGTAATTGTGGGGCTCAAACGAATTAGTTTACGCGAGCGAATCAAAACAATGTTTGGCATATAGCAAGTTCTACGTAAATGTAATGGGTATGATAATAACAACACGGTGGTGCAGATCATGGTTTCTGGTACCAGAAGGCCTGAACTGGATTCCTGGTCGCTGTTAGCTGATGACCTTGGGAAAGTTACTGCAAAATCTCCCTTCCTCCAATCCCTTCCAAAATAAAACCTTCCCACCAGTGTGAAACCACAAAGGCTTCAGCAAAGTAATCTGCAAAGCTTCTCCGAGTTCCACCCTCCGCCTCCCCTTCCTGGCCCCCAAACACTGAGATCTGCTGAGAAATGTCCAAGCGAAAAACGCCGGGCATCAGTAATGCACCACCGACCCTACCATTCATGGGAATCCCGCACCTCCGCCTTCTCCGAATGCCTACGCTCCACTCCAGAGACTAGGGCTGCCATTCCCGCTCCCTCATCCCCCAAGCGGGAAAACCCGCGCCAGTCGAGGCCAAAAGCGCCCCCAGGGAGGGGCCGAGAAGAGGCGGGGCCTGGCTGCGACTCCGAGACCCAGCGCGCCAGGGAGATGCGGGGGGCTGCACCCGCGCCCCCTCACCAGTAGCAGCTGTTGTAGACACAGGCGTCCCGCGGGGGGCTGGCCGGCTGGTAGCGGGCGGCTGCAGCGGCGGGCACATCCCCCTCCATGGCGGGCTGGTTTGGGCCAGGGCAGGGGCCTGAGGCGAAGCTACTGGGACCCCGCGGGAAGGCTTCGGGGGAGGAGCCGGCGCTCGGCTGGCCGCACAGGTCCTCGGGGCGGAGCCCGGGGCAGCTGGTGCAGTTCCCGGGTGGCGGAGCCAGGACGGGGTAGGCGGAGTCTGGGAGGAGCGAGCGACGCAGGTTCCGGGCGCGCGGAGCCGGGGAGGAAGGGGCAAGTTCCGGGTGGATGGAGGGAAGGGCTGCGCGGGTTTTGCAGATTCCGGTGGGCGGAGCCCGGGCGGGAAGCGCGGAGCCTGTTCCGGGAGGGTGGAGCCAGGGCGAAGTGGGCGGATCCCGGGGGTGGGGGGTGGGTAGCGGTGAGCCACGTGGACTCCTAGTGGGCGGAGCCTGGGACAGGGGGGCTTGAAAGATTCCGGGTAGGCGGGGACCGGGCAGGTGGGTGGAGCCAGTAGGGGGCGGTGCCGGCGGAGCCGGGCATGCTCCGGGCAGCCGTAACAGCGTGGATGGGGTCAGAGTGCGGAGATCAGAGGTCGTCCGCAGGTGGCTTGAAGGAGGCTGGGAAGCGCTTGGAGTTGGTAAACCGCCGAACCTTGAACCGCGCTTCGGGAGTCTCCCAGAGGCGTCTGAGACCCTCTTCAAAGCCGGGGCAAGGGTTACTGGCTGTGGAAGACCCAGACGGGACGCAAAGACTCGAGTTGTGCAAGTGAAATGAGAGAATCTTGTATGTGAAAAACGAAGCTTTAGCAGTTTCATCCTCGAGCCCGCGGGAACCAGGGGGAAAGGGGCATGGGGCGGTTTTAGAGAGGGATAGCAACCCCAAATATCACCGTGTTATAACATGTCTTTATAGATTTGTGTGTGTTGACTCAGAGAGTGATTCCTTAGAGTAAGTTTTTAAAAGTTTGAGAAGAGTCCGCATGGCATCCATTTTGTTAGTCATACATTTATTTGCCAGCAGTCTGGAAGGAAGGATCCAAATAATTGAAACTGTTTATCTCTGATGAATGAATGGTATGAAGGACTTTCACTTCATACTTATTAGCCTTCTGAACTGCTTTATATTTGTAATGAACCTACATAACTGATCAGGGTGCTTCCCATTATAAAAACTGAAATTCTTAGTTGGTTTATAGGCCATCTGCAATCGGGAGTTCAAAAACACCTACTAAAATCCTAAAGACTTCAAGCATAAGTCCTTGTGTCAGTTATCAATCTATCGCCTCTCAGCTCTGACACACACTTCGATATCGGCTCTATGATAAATAATGGAATTCTTTTAAGCATTTCTCCTTCAAAGTGGGCACCGAGTTAAGCCTTCTCAGTAAAGTGTGCTGGAAGAAGGAGCTTCCTCCAGTTTCTGGGGCAGTGCAAGAGTTGGGAGTGTGGTCCTGAGAACATCCAGTGGGGTCTTCCCCGGTCACACGCTCAAACCCAATTCCTCTGGGACCTTACAGCTTTGGTTTGCCGTAAGCTTCAGGCAGCCCTTGTAACCCAGAAACCAGAGTCCTGTGAGGCCGGCAGGCAGCCACCTGCCCATACTTCTTTGACAGGCCCTTCAGTGGCCTGTGCACAGTTATCTGTGGCCCCTAGAGTCATACACTGAGCAGTCATTCCCTCACCAAGCCTCCCCTTCCTCTCTCAACCCCGCCATTCCCACATAGGCATTCTGAGAGCTTTCTACTCCAGCTGGCTCCCAGGCTGCTAAGGCGTCCCCATGCCACTGGTTGGTGATTGCTCTCCTTTGCCCCCTTCTCTACCTTGCTTAAGGGAAGTAGAATGCCGAGAATTAACTCTGGTTAGGGGTGCCTGCATGGCTCACTTGGTTGGGCAACTGCCTTCCACTCAGGTCATAATCTTGGAGTCCCAGGATCGAGTCCTGCATCAGGCTCCCCGCTTAGTGGAGAGTTTGCTTCTCCCTCTGACCTCTCCCCTCTCATGCTCTCTCTTTTTTTTAAGATTTTATTTACTTATTTGACGGAGATCACAAGTAGGCAGAGAGGCAGGCAGGGGGGTGGGGGAAGCAGACTCCCCGCTGAGCAGAGAGCCCGATGCAGGGCTCAATCCCAGGACCCTGAGATCGTGACCTGAGCTGAAGGCAGAGGCTTAACCCACTGAGCCACCCAGGTGCCCCTCTCATGCTCTCTTTATCTCATTCTCTCTCTCAAATAAATAAATAAAAATCTTAAAAAAATTAACTCCAATAAAAGTATAACCAAAGAAATAAGGAAACTCTATATGGTATCTAGGGCTAAGGACAAGTACTCAAGGACAAATTTGAAAGGAGTTTGCACTGCTTGGAGTAGGCATGGGTTGCCTACCCGATTTCAGAGAAGTTTACTGGCTTACCCAGTCTGGAGGTGGTCTGAAGTTGCTGGGCAAACAACAGAGATGCAGGTAGAGAAGAGCCAGCAATCTCTGCCATAACATACTTTCTTTATGCTTCAAACTTTCTCATAAGTAGGAATTTTTTAACAAAAAAAATCGTGTTTTTATATGCATGTGATTTCATAGTAGAGACTATAAAAAGGTATATGGTTTCAGAGGAATAAGGTTCTAATGCTTAGAAACAGATTCTGACCTATAAACTCCAAAGATCTGGTTGAAGAAGAAATAAGAGTACACTCAAAGAACCCCAAACCCAGTGAAATCAGGATGTTAAAGGGTTGGGGTTTATAGGAAGGTCACAGAACAAAGGAAAGTATAAAAGAGGACCACAGATGTGAAAGGGGAGATCAAGAAGTAGGCAGCACATAATACACTGAGGTTTAACCACAAAAGGGTTTTTTTTTAATTGGGGGAAGAGGTATTTTTAACGCTCAATACTAAGAGCTAGAAGAAAAAAGAAAGATAATCTCATCGCTTGGGACCAGCTGATATGTAGTAAGGGACCATATAAGTGAAAGAAACAAATACCCAATGTCTATTTTGTTGGTGTTTTCTCTTTTTTCTACCAAAGAAAATGATCCTCAGGCTGTAAAGAATAAGGGAAACAACAGTGAGAGGAAATTAAAGCCAAGATAGGTGCAGCAATTTGCCTTAAACGGGTTAAAATCTTCAGACCCAGATGAGTTCTATCCCAGCACACTAAAAGTGCTGTAGATTATGACCCCCAAAGCCTTTAACTCTGGATCTTGGAGAAAGTCTGGAGGAGATGACATAAGACTAAATACGAATGCTTGCTGTCCTGAGTTTCATAAAAAGGAAAAATATGTATTCCAGACACTGTATTCTGTGAACTGGATGCCTATTCCCAGGATGACTTGTGACCACGAAGAAAGGGGATTATTTAGGGGCCTTTAGTGGTTTACCAAACCCATTTCATGCTGCATGGACCTCATTTCACGTTGTTGGAAGAATTAATTGATCATTAGAATAGAATTATAGCACAAGCACTATAATTTGATTCCAACAAAGCAGCTGGCCCAGTATTAGTCATGACTCATTCAGTTAGAAGTCAAGGCAGAAAGGCTGTTTATTAGCTCCTTTAATGGGAAGGACGCTGAAGTGGCTCTCAGAGTCAAAAGATGAGCTGCAGAAACCGGGGTCTCAAGGGACCAGAAGCAGAGCCCTCTTCCCCGCCTTCTTTCTCCCCAGCTCTCAGACTGCTTCTCAGTGCTTGGCTTCATCCCCAGGTGACTTCACTTCCTGCTGTGGGGAGGACGGCCACCGGCAGCCCCATATTCATATTTTCCAGACTTGGCAACCCCAGTGGAAAGAGAAAACTCCCTTTTCCTCATAGCAATCTCACAGAGCAACTTGTACCTTTACTTTTTATGTTTCTGTACTGCCTGACTTTTTTTACATGTACAGTTGACCCTTGAACAGCATAGGTTTTGAACTGCGTGGGTCCACTTATACACAATCTTTACAGTATAGTTCTGTAAATCTATTTTCTCTTATTATTTTCTTAACATTTTCTTTTCTCTACCTTATTTTATTGTAAGAATATGGTATATAATACATATAACATACAAAATAAGTGTTTATTGACTATGTTATCATTAAGGCATCCGGTGAATACTAGGCTATTAGTAGTTATGTTTTTGGAGGGGCACCTGGGGGGCTCAGTCATTAAGTGTCTGCCTTCAGCTCAGGTCATGATCCCAAGGTCCTGGGATCAAGCCCCACATTGGGCTCCCTGCTCTGCGGGAAGTCTGCTTTCTCCTCTTCCTCTCCCTCTCCCCCTGCTTGTGTTCCCTCTCTCACTGTGTCTCTCTCTGTCAAACAAATAAATAAAATCTTGAAAAAAAACTTTAATATTTATATTTTTGGGGAGTCAAAAGTTATATGCAGGTTTTTCACAGCATGGATCTTAGTGCCCCTAAGCTCCATGTTATTCAAGGGTTAATTGTATTACTTTCTAATAAATTTTTTTTAAAGATTGTATTTATTTATTTGACAGACAGAGATCACAAGTAGGCAGAGAGAGAGGGGGAAGCAGGCTCCCTGCTGAGCAGAGAGCCCTATGTGGGCCTCGATCCCAGCACCCTGGGACCATGACCTGAGCCGAAGGCAGAGGCTTTAACCCACTGAGCCACCCAGATGCCCTCTAATAAATTTTTTTTAATAAAAAAATTCTTAAAAATCAAATTTATCAACATTACTATAAAGTACTGCATGGACAGACTATCGTTCCCTTAACTTTTTCCCTACATTTGTATATTTAGTTTTCAGATCCTACTATTATAAATAAAGCTGCAATTAACATTTTTGTATGTAAATCTTGGCCCATGCCGCTGATCATTATGTTAGGGTGGAGTCCTAGAAGTGGAATTCCTGGGCCAATGGTTTTAAATATTTTCCAGGTCTCTTGATATATATTGCTACATTGCTTTTAAGAAATGGGACTATAGGGTGCCTGGGTGGCTCAGTGGGTTAAAGCCTCTCTGCCTTTGGCTCAGGTCATGATCTCAGGGTCCTGGAATCAAGCCCCGCATTGGGCTCTCTGCTCAGCGGGGAGCCTGCTCCCTCCTCTCTCTGCTTGCTTCTCTGCCTACTTGTGACCTCTGTCAAATAAATAAGTAAAATCTTTAAAAAAAAAAAAAATGGGACTATACCTCAATATCACATTGAGTATTCTTATTAAAAAACAAACAGGCAAAAAAAAAAAAAAACCCTAACATTCCCATTATTTTGAGTTGCATTTACCTGATCATTACTTCCCTGTGTTAAAGGGTAACTTTTTTTAAAAGATTTATTTATTTATTTATTTATTTATTTGAGAGAAAGAGCATGTGAGTATGGGGGAAGGGCAGAGGGAGCCTGGAGCCCAATGTGGGGCTTGATGCCAGGACCCTAAGATCGTGATCCGAGATGAAATCAAGAGTCAGACGCTCAACTGAGCCACCCAGGCCCACCTAAAGGGATAATTTCAATATAAAGTGCTAAAATAGCAATATACTATGGGAGCTGGTGGGGGCAGGGGGATGGGGGAGCACCTTACCATTAGAGGTGAGGAGCTGGGCTGGATTGGAATATAATAATGTTATTACTCATCTTACTTTGAATGGGGTGGGAGGGAGGCAGTAGTCCCAGGGCCCTCTCTGTGGGCCAGCCCTTATCTGTGGTGTTAGACTGGGGGCTGTGTACCATACCTTACATGGGAAAACTGAGGAATTGAAGTAAATCCAGGGGAGGCTGATAAAGAGAGAAAGTCTGAAAACCACATCACAAAATGGTGGCATCTCTTCCCAGCTCACTTCCTGTGCCTACATACCTTCTCTCTCTGTCCTGATCTGAAAGGGGTATCTGTCTCACATGGCCTCCTGATGTTCTTTTTGTCAATGTCCATTCTAGGAAACCACTGGTAAAACTTTCCTTCTGACCTGAAGCCTCTATACCGGGCAGAATTTTGCCTGGTTGTGAACAACTGAAACCATCTCTGGCTAACTTAATCAGGAAATCAAATTTACTGGAAGGCTAGGAAGGAGGGAGTTTGGACAGGGCTTGGAGGAGAGGAAGGAAGCACAGCCTAGTCACACTGATCTAATTCTCCAGATTCCAAGAATCAGCTGGCTAGAATGCCACCATTAATGTCACTGCCTCTACCATCTGTTGCTGCCTCCATGAATAATCTGCACCTGTGTTTTTGGGTCACTCCTTCAGGGGCAATGACTTAGTCCATTGATGAAGCTGAGGTCATGTGCCTGAGCCCTGGTTACCAGGTTAACAGGGGAATGAAGCCTGTCCTTACAGGATTTCCATCAAAGGAGGTAGGACCCTGCCTAAAGCAAACCCAGTCAAAAAGAAAATCTCTCAAATAGGCGAGGTGTCTGTTTAAATTCAGAGTAATTAAAAAATGGCAAATGGCAAATATCTCTCCAACTTCCCTGTGATGGTTTGGGTTTTTTTCTTTTGACAGAAATCAATGAGATTAGCTATTATATTTAAGTAAGGTTACATTTACAACATTCCTGAAAGAAATCCCTGACCAAGTTGATGTTTACTTTCTAACCATTACCAAAGAACAGAAGGGGACCCATCTATAACCTCATTTCAAATGAGGTAATGGAATTATGCTTAGCTCTCACCTCAGCCCTCTTTTCTGTCACATGTGAGATAAAAACACTTGATCCTCTCTGTAAGCAGTATGGGGCAATGGGAAAGAACCTCAGTTTCCACTACCCCTTTTATCCTAAATCGAGTAATTCCTATCTACAATAGCTAAAACTAAATGGAAAAATACCTGCTAAAGATCAATTCCACACTAACCCACAAGTTTCCTAAGGCTGCTATAAAAATTATTGCAAACTAAGCGACTTTAAAAATAAAAAAAGAGGGGCGCCTGGGTGGCCAGTGGGTTAGGCCTCTGCCTTTGGCTTGGGTCATGATCCCAGGGTCCTGGGATCCAGCCCCGCCTCGGGCTTCTTGCTTGGCGGGGAGCCTGCTTCCCCCTCTCCCTCTGCCTGCCTCTCTGCCTACTTGTGATCTATCTCTTTTTCAAATAAATAAATCTTAAATAAATAAATAAAGAAAGAAAACCCAGGAATTTATTCTCAGGAAGCCAGAAGTCTGAAATCAAGGTGTCAGCAGGGTTGGTTCCTTCTAGAGGCTCTGAGAGAGTCTGTTCTGTATCTCTCCTAGCTTCTGGAAGTTACCAGCAGTCCTTGGCATTCATTGGCTTAGAGATGCATCATTCCAATTTCTGCCTTCATCTTCACATTCCCTTCTTCTCTGTATCTCTTTATGTGTCGGACACCCCTCTCCTTTCTCTTATATGGACGCCAGTCATTGTGTTTAGGGTCTACCATAAATGCAGGATGATCTCATTTCAAAGTCCTTAATTATACCTGCAAAGACCCTGCTTCCAAATAAGGTCATTTCAGGTGTCAGAGTTTAGGACTTGGACATATCCCTTCGGGGTACACAATTCAACCCACTATACCAAACCAAAGGCTGAAGCCAGTGTGGTTATTCTTAATATTGTTGGAGAGAAAATGAAGGGACAAAGAAAACCCTTTGGCTGACTCTCTTGGTGTTCTAAAATTTCTATGTCTTATTTTAAAAGAACTAAAACAACTGCTACAACTTCTGTGGAGGTCAATCTGGTAATATTTAACAAAATCTCAAATGCATATGCATTTTCTGGGTAGAAATTCTTTTTATAACTTTTTTGAAGTATAACATGCATAAAGAAAAGTTCACATATCATAAGGGTAGACTATGCTACCCTACATATTGTTCTTTCCTCTTCCACTTATATTGGGTAAACAATCACTTTAAAGCTTTTTTTCTCCTATTGTAAACACATATTTAATGCAAACAAAATCAGAAAAATTGAGAGAAGTACAAAGAAATGACACAACTATAATATTACAATCCAGAAATTAACCATTAACGTTTTGTTATAGTTTATTCTGTTTTTTTTCCAATGCAAGTATACACATGTACTTTTTCAAAATAAAGATGGAACAGTATGATACTTACTTCTTTGTAGTTTCTTAAGTTACCATGCATTGTGCCCATTTTTTTATATACTTAACACAGAGTTACATCATAATTTTTTTTCAAGATTTTATTTATTTATTTGTCAGACAGAGAGGGAGAGAGAGCGAGCGAGCACAGGCAGAGGCAGAGGGAGAAGCAGGCTCCCTGCCGAGCAAGGAGCCCGATATGGGACTCGATCCCAGGATGCTGGGATCATGACCTGAGCCGAAGGCAGCTGCTTAACCAACTGAGCCACCCAGGCGTCCCACATCATAATTTTTAATGACTGTATAGCATCCTTCTTTTAAGAGTTTATTTTTTTAAGTAATCTCTACAACCAATGAGGGGCTCAAACTGAGATCAAGAGTTGCATGCTCTGTTGACGAGCCAGCCAGGCACCCCTATATAGTATCCTTCTTAAGTGAAGTCTCACAGGGGGACATCCAAGTTGTTTGCAGTTTTTTTTTTTAAGATTTTATTTTTATTTATTTGGCAGAGAGGCAGGCAGAGAGAGGAGGAAACAGGCTCCCTGCAAGCAGAGAGCCCGATGCGGGGCTTGATCCCAGGACCCGGAGATCATGACCTGAGCCGAAGGCAGCGGCTTAATCCACTGAGCCACCCAGGTGCCCTTGCAGGGTTTTTTTTTTTTTAAGGTTTTATTTATTTATGTATTTATTTATTTATTTGACAGAGAGATACAAGTGGGCAGAAAGGCAGGCAGAGAGAGGGGGGGATGTAGGCTCCCGTTGAGCAGAGAGCC
>RCUC01132090.1:0-45861 GCA_003697995.1 Taxidea taxus jeffersonii | reverse complement strand
TCATAATATGTTCTTATGATTGTTTGTATTTCTTTGGTGTTGGTTGTGATCTCTCCTCTTTCATTCATGATTTTATTTATTTGGGTCCTTTCTCTTTTCTTTTGGATAAGTCTGGCCAGGGGTTTATCAATCTTATTAATTATTTCAAAGAACCAGCTCCTAGTTTCATTGATTTGTTCTATTGTTTTTTTGGTTTCTATTTCATTGATTTCTGCTTTGATCTTTATTATTTCTCTTCTCCTGCTGGGTTTAGGCTTTCTTTGTTGTTCTTTCTCGAGCTCCTTTAGGTGTAGGGTTAGGTTGTGTATTTGAGACCTTTCCTGTTTCTTGAGATAGGCTTGTATCGCTATATATTTTCCTCTCAGGACTGCCTTTGCTGTGTCCCACAGGTTTTGGACCGTTGTGTTTTCATTATCATTTGTTTCTATGGTTTTTTTCAACTCTTCTTTAATTTCCTGGTTGACCCATTCATTCTTTAGAAGGATGCTGTTGAGTCTCCATGTATTTGTGCTCTTTCCAAATTTCCTCTTGTGATTGAGTTCTAGCTTCAGAGCATTGTGGTCTGAAAATATGTAGGGAATGATCCCAGTCTTTTGATACTGGTTGAGACCTGATTTATGACCCAGGATGTGATCTATTCTGGAGAATGTTCCATGGGCACTAGAGAAGAATGTGTATTCTGTTGCTTTGGGATGGAATGTTCTGAATATATCTGTGATGTCCATCTGGTCCAGTGTGTCATTTAAGACCTTTATTTCCTTGTTGATCTTTTGCTTCGATGATCTGTCCATTTCAGTGAGGGGTGTGTTAAAGTCTCCAACTATTATTGTATTCTTGTCAATGTGTTTCTTTGATTTTGTTATTAATTGGTTTATATAGTTGGCTGCTCCCATGTTAGGGGCATAGATATTTAAAATTGTTAGATCTTCTTGTTGGACAGACCCTTTGAGTGTGATATAATGTCCTTCCTCATCTCTTATTATAGTCTTTGGCTTAAAATCTAATTGATCTAAGGATTGCCACCCCAGCTTTCTTCTGATGTCCATTAGCATGGTAAATTGTTTTCCACCCCCTCACTTTCAATCTGGAGGTGTCTTCAGGTCTAAAATGAGTTTCTTGTAGGCAGCATATTGATGGTTTTTTTTTTTTTTTATCCATTCTGAAACCCTGTGTCTTTTGATTGGGGCATTTAGCCCATAAATAAATAATATCTTAAAAAAATAATAAAATGCTGACCACTTTGCCGTGGCTATCTGGAAGCTTAGAAAGAAATGGAGTATTCATTTGACAACTCAGGATCCTGGGGGCCTGAGAGCTTCGTGAAGTCATCCACCAATTTTTCCTTTTTTTATTTTGTTTTAAAAAATTGTTTGGAGTTTTATGTTTTCATTCCATAAATCATCTTAAAGCCTTTTTAGGAGTTTCTTTAAAAACAAAAAACTAAAGAGGGGCACCTGGGTGGCTCAGTCGGTTAAGTGGCTGCCTTCAGCTCAGGTCATGATCCCAGGGTCCTAGAATGAGTCCTGCATTGGGCTCCCTGCTCAGTGAAGAGTCTGCTTCTCCCTCTGCCTCTCTGCCTATTTGTATTCTCTACCTGTCAAATAAATAAAAACCTTAAAAAAAAAAAAACTAAAGAAAAAAACAAACTTCCTTGCATGGAAGTTGATGTCCTGTGTTATAGACCTACTAACCATCAAGGTGCTTTGCCCCAGTGCAGCCAACCCAGGCCTAGACCTCCCGTGGTCAGAGCCTGCTGGGCTCTCAGGCTATCATCTCAGGTGTATGCAAATAGACCCAGTTCCCCAGAAGAGTTCACACCCTATGGCTGAGCTGTGTTTGCTTTTTCCTTCAATTCTGGTACCTTTGTTCTGGGAGTTACATCAAAGATTGCATGGGGACCACCTCCACATCTCCATAGACATTTTTTCCTTCCTTGTTGAAAGCCGACTGGAAGATTCCCGGGGTTTTTTTGTTGTTGTTGTTGCTGTTCTAAACATGCCTAGGAATTCACTTTATGAACGATTTGTTTCCTTGTTTGCAAAAGTAGGTGCTAAAGCGTGTCCATGTTTGGTGAACTGAAAATCAAGGTAGTATTTCTGGAAAGGTCATTAGCGATATTTAAAAACAAAGTACACATCATCTAATTGGTCTATTTGTCTTGGAGTAAAACCTGTAGATACAGCTTCCACATGTACTGAGGGTACATTGTGAAACGATTTCTACTGCAAATTTTGTTTGTCATAGGGTGCTGTGGAAACAGCCTAATGTTCATCAACCTGGGGACTAAATAATATATTATGGTTCATCCATAAAATGGAATGCTATGGAGCCAATAAAGAGAATAGGTGGGTCATAATGTTCTGAAATGATGCAACACATGATTAAATGAAGGGAAGCAAATAATAAAATAATGTGTCTAGTATGCTTCATGTTTGTGGGGAAATAAAAAATATGTATGCTTGAGTATGCATAGACAAATTTCAAAAGGAAAAACAATAAATTGTTCAAAGCTGTTGAATATTGCAGAACTGGAGCAGAAAAATAGGCTTATTTTCAACATCTGCCCTTTTGTTCTGTTTGAAATTTTCATATGTGTTCCTTTTTCAATAGTAAAAAACAGATAGATAAATGGCTTTGCTTGCACAAATTGTACACCTATGAACAAAGAATCTAGAGTTAGATGAGACTGAAAGACTAGCTTTGTCAGTTGCCAGGGACCTTGGGATGCTCCCTCTAAGTTACCTGTAAGCGACTATCTCAGTGTGGGTTACTATGAAGATTAAGCTACGAACTGCATATGAAACAATATAGTCGGGACACAAGGCACCTTCCCAGTAAATGTACATGTAAATGTGTAATAATAATGGTGATGATGATAGTGAGAATGAATCTTTGAGTGCTTACTATTTGCCAAGCACCATATTAAGAGCTTTACATGTGTTGATTTATTTAATCCTTAGAATAACCTTATGAGGTAAGTACCATGTTCATCCTAATTGTACAGGTTGGAAAACTGAGGTACAGAGAAGTTAGGAAACTTGCCCCCAAAGACACAGCTTGTCAGTGGTATGGCTGGGATTCAAACACAGGTGGTCTGGCCATAACCTGAGCTTTTTCCCACTCGCAGAATGGCCCTGTTTCTGCAGGCCAGATAGGCCCACTCATGGCACAGTTCTGAAGCATCAGAGAGTCAGTCTAGTTTCTAAGAGAAATGCTGGGAATATTTGTTAGCCTATAGCAATTCTTTCCTACCCAGACCCAAGTCAGAATATTACAATCAAAATACCACATGGGTCTTTCCCCTGGAGGGTGTGGGGACTTTCCCTCTGCCCTTGTTTCCTCCCAGATGGATCCTCTCTGCTTGTGAATCTGTAGTCACTGACAGAAATGCTGCTCGGAAATTATTACTTTGGGCTGAAGCCAACAGGGATTATGAGGTGTGGAGGGGGTGAGAGACCTGTCTTTTCTGTATTTATTATCTAATAAACAAATTTATTTTTAAAAATATTTTATTTATTTATTTGACAGAGAGAGAATGAGAGAGAAAGAGCAAAAGCAGGAGAGTGGCAGGCAGAGGGAGAAGCAGACTCCCCCCTGAGCACAGAGCCCCACACCTAGGATCATGACCTGAGCTGAAGGCAGATGCTTAACCAACTGAGCCACTCAGGTGCCCTAATAAAGAAATTTAAATACTAAGAACCATGCAGGGACTTGCCTTCTTTCATGAGGTGACACCATTGTTACAATAACTTCTCTCAGGATGATATACAAAGGTTCTCAGGGTAGTCAAGACCTCGTACTTTCCTCCCGTAAGCATTTTCTTAATATTTAACTCAAGTTCTCTCAGTAGAATATTAAACGCAATTCTAATGCTGTGCCTTTGCTGGAAGAATAGCTAATCCTTGGCCTTCTCTTAACCTATCTTAAAATGAAGTGCCCTTGAGAAAAACTACATGATGAATTCAGCCACTGACAGGTCCTGAAGAGTCTAATGCAGAGACATCTTAGGCTTGCTTGGTTAGGGTTTTTTACTTTCTCCAGAATTACTCAGAAATATCTGAATAATTATACCTCATTCCACCACTATCTACTAAGTGTTTAATACTCACTCACACTCAGTTAAAAAAAAAAATTTCCATACCAACATCTCTCCACCGTTCTAATTTTCCAAACAATCAATCAGCTTTTTCCTTTCTCTAAAAGATTTCATTTTGAACGGTCTGCTAGCCAAGGAATCCTTGGTGTGCCAACTCAAGCCTAGACACGAAGACACCAGCTCTTTTGAAAGGATGGTCCTTCAATCATTTCAGACTCATTGCCTTGCTTGACTAATATAAGAAATGATTCAGGAGCCCTTGAGTTGCTCTTTCATGCTTGTCCAGCTCAACACTGGAAGTCCCAGGCTCACCAAGATCTCCCAGGTACTGCTCTGGCCAGGGACCAGGCTGTAGATGAGAGAAATCCCTTCATTGAGTGTGTTGGGGAGAAGGGAGGCTCTTGATCAATGTGTTACATTAAATCAAGCTGGAAAGGAATCTAAGAGTAAATTGTATAAACTATCTCCTGCTTGCCTTTGTTAAAGTGCTGTCTTTGAGGTCTGCTTCTTCTCACACTTGGGAATTACAGACAGACATTGTATTGACCAAGGCTGCAAAGTACATTAGGGGTTATTCTAGAAAGAAAGCGATGGTAACAAAACTGATATTTTTAAAAAGACAATTTATGGGAGTGTCTGGCTGACTCAGTTGGACCCTTGATCACGGGGTGGTAAGTTTAAGCCCCACCTTTGGTGTAGAGATTAGTTAAAAAATATTAATTTACAGAAGTAAATAAATATTTCAATAGTAAGAGTTATTTCCTAGGACCAAAAATCCTTTCAAACAGGCCATCTTTTAAAGTTAGTAAAATGTTTTTATTTTACTCTGGAGAGATGTTTCCTCCAATACACTTTATGGGGCCATCCGTATAATATTATCTAAGTCCCCAGATGTTTTTCTTCATTTTTCATAATAGATATTGCCGGCAGGCATTGGACTTGAAAGCTCTAGGAAGAAGGAAGTTCTCATCAACTGATGACAGAGGGGTAGCTATGCAGGATTATTTTCTATTTGCAGAGCATCGACCCCCAGAAGCAGTGAAAACACTAGGACTTAAGACTACAGAACCTGTAATTGTTGTATATCACCTTCCTTAGCGTCAATAGGGAGAATACCTTTTCCTCCTTTGTAACAGAAAAGAAAACTATGACTATTTGCTTCCCTTTCTCTCTTCCCAAAGTGAAAAGGTGAATTTTTCTACTGGAAAATCTCTTTATTGTGATCTCTATAGAAGCTCCCTGTGACAATGATTCAAGAATCAAGTAATATGGAAGGAGGAAATTAGAATTTACTTCTCCCAGAAAGAAGACTCCGAGTGTGAAGAGGAAGAATGGCAGTCTTCAAACGCACGAATGAAAAAACATTTGGGGGCGCCTGGGTGGCTCAGTGGGTTAAAGCCTCTGCCTGCGGCTCAGGTCATGATCCCAGAGGGCTCTCTGTTCCGCAGGGAGACTGCTTCCCTCCCCCTCTCTCTGCCTGCCGCTCTGCCTACTTGTGATCTCTGCCAAATAAATAAATAAATAAATAAATAAATAAATCTTTAAAGAAAAAACATTTGTGCAATGAATAGCGAGTTGAATCAGCTACAAGGCAGAACTTGACTTTTGGTTTTTATCAGAGGGCTTTCCTACTTTCAGCCATTTTTCTATAAACGCAGGTTTGTGCCCATCCACACAGAAACATAATGAAATAATCCATTGGCAGGCTAAATGGAGACCCAGGAATCAGGAATCCTCAGTACTGGGGTTTCACATTTCTGCAATTGTCTGGTGATGCCTCCCTAAGCCAGCAGGAAGCCCGGAGGGAAGCATATGGACCAGGAAGTAGCACACTATTTCCTCTCCCTACTTTAGGGGAGATAATCAGTGACTTACAGAGGAATTTAAGACCTAGTCTGTAAACTCACAGCAAATGAATTGGAACCCAGAGAGGGTTTTCAGACACCATCGCCAGTTTCTGTTTGCAAAAGGAGCTGATCTGATCTTGGTTTAGCAGCTGAAAGTCAAACAGCCTAGTGAGCAGACCTCAGGTACATTTCACACCCTTCAGTATCACTGGCATTTGAGAATGAACACATTCAGACACTATGATTTTTAACATGCCATTTATTTAAACCAAAATCAATTTGTATTTTCAAGGGGTGGCTTTCAAAGATATTAAAATTTTTTTTCATGTTTAGAGCAAACAGTTTTGTTCAATTTCTATAAAAAATGGGAAATTGAAATTTGCTTCACTGAAACTCAAAGTTTTACAGGCAAAAAGGAACTCATTTTCTTTTGGAATTGGCCAAAATGTTTAAGAAGACCCGGTGAGATATAAGAATTAATTAGGTAAAAGGCAAGAAGTATAATCACGGTTCACACTACATGAATAGTTAGTGCATGAAACAAAGTAATGAGATCTTTGCAGTTTCACAGAGACTGAGCCACTTGATCAATCCTCTTTTGAAACAGTTTCAAGGGGCCCCTGGGTGGCTCAGTCAGTTAAGCGTCTGCCTTCCGCTCAGGTCATGATCCCAGGTCCTGGGATGGAGCCCCACGGCTGGCTCCCTGCTCAGCAGGGCATCTACTTCTCCTCTCCCTAAGCCTGCTGCTCACCTGCCCTGCTTATGCTCTCTTTCTCTCTTTCTGTACTCAAATGAATAAATAAGATATTTTTTTAAAAAGTTTCAAAGGTACATCGTGTTATTATGTACAAAAATAATAAAAAGTGGCTTATCTGCTTAATTTCCATGTTTTTTGCATATACATGGTTGGGTTTGCCCAAGAGCTTGGTGGGGAAGAACCACTGTGGACACAGGTTTCAGAGTTTGGCCTTTTCAGAGATGTGTAAGTCCACTTCATAAAACATTCTAATTTACCTATTTGGGGATAAGTCTGTATTTTTGTGTATAAAGTAAGGTTTATGAATATGACCGCAATGAAAACCGGAGGAAATGGACAGTGCCAAGTAATTATCAATTTTAAATGTGGGAAGAAGGGACGAGACCCCACTGAAGAGGAAGCTGAACAAAGGCTTAGATTTTGGACCCAAATGTATCACTTGATAATTGTGTCCCACTGGGCAAGTCACTAAGCCTCAGTGAGGATAGTTTTTCATCACTTTGGGGATGAAATAAAAACCACAAAGCATTATTCTGATCTTCCAACAGCAGAAGCTGTGTAGGAAACAAAATGGATGAAATGTTTGAGAAGAGATACAAGTGGGTAAAATACACACAGATGTACACGTGTTTGAGAGGCTAATAATTTCTTTCATTAAATATACAGCTCCTGACCTGAACCTTTCATATGCATGTGATCCTCACAGTAAAAGGCCTTTCGGTTTTCAGTGTTTTGATCCCTTACATAGGATACAAGGTCTACCCATCTGTTCAACAGTGGCTAGCATATGTGTTGTCACAACGAAAGTTAGAATGATAGTGTTTCTTAATTACTTAATTATTCCCTCCAAAGATAATTTTATTTTGGGAGAAGCAGGGCTTTGTAGTGAAAACACACAGACCTGAAAGCAGTGCATTATTATTTTATTAATTTCTTCTTTTTACATTATGGGAAACATTCATCTATTTACAATTTTTTTTTGTCCACACACAATCTAGGTAAATAAGCCTATGAAATTCCACTTCATAAAGCCATAAAAATGTTCCCCACCCCTCCATCTGAAGGCTTTCAAATGAATCTTTTTTTCCAAACCAAAATAATTTTTAAAAATTACATCGGGAATTCAGATATGCTAGTGATTTACATTCCAGTTATTTAAAATATGCATCTAGACATGTTTTAAAAAAGAAATGGTAAATTCACAAGGATAAGGCTTAAATTAAAGTGGTAATGCACAGTAAAACATTAAGGAAACATCTATAAATAACAGAAATATATTACAAATAAATTAGTTCTATTTACCATTTCAAATATTAAAAATCTTTAATCCATTTCTTCATCTCTCTTTACAAAAAGGTTATGTGAATTGTATGGAAACATCTGCAAAAAATATAATAAATACTTAATTTCTTTGAACGTTTTTTGATGTGGGAGACAAACTTCTTTTGTAATTCCCCCCTCCCCAAGAAAATGCCCAAACAGCTTTATACCAAAGTTAAACAAAATAAGTAATTTTTCAGGGTACATACATTTTCCATTATGAACTAAAAAACATTTCTACAAATACATCAAAAAGAACAATGTAACAAAGGTTATGCTCATGGATGTCAGCTTAAGGGGGCAAGTGGTTAACAAGCAGCTTTATGTGGGGTCATGTTTTAAGATCCATAATTAGCTTTTTATAAACTGTTTGTACAATTTGTGTTTTTAAGGAAGGCAAAGGTCATGATGCCTGTAGGCAGTCAGCTAAAAGATTTAAAATTCTTACCAAAAATAGCTTATGAATATACAAATACCATTCACATAGACAAGATAAATAGGCCTTCTCTTGTCTCTCTTTAAAATATCCTGGGCTAAACCAGTTTCCAAAGAAAATACTGTAGGATGATCTTGAATCGTATTAGAAATCTATTTCTTAATCCCAAACTCATCTCTATTTCAGGGCATGGAGCTGTAGTTAGGAACATGGGTCTTCTAGTGGATATCGCTTCCTTCACATTAGTCTATGAGTTCCAAGTCATTTTTGAGACTGAATGTGACTATAGGCTACCCAAGGTGGCAGTTGGCCTTACTTGATGCAAACTTTGTGTGACCTTCCATTGCTGCTATAAAGCAAATAAAAGGTATATTCTTTTTAACACAAGCGGACATTTGAAGTTCAAAATCTCGGTAAGCTCCCATCGTGCAAACCACTCAAGGTGCTTTGTTCACTCTAGTTAAAAGTTGGTTGGTTGGTTTTTAAATAAGTTAGTAGCCCTTTTCTTGTAAACCACAGCAGTAAACATTTGTGCCCTGTTTAGAAAGTAGCTCAAAGCATCAATGACTCTGAGAGGTAGCGAATTCCCTAGTGGTTTTAGAATATGTCCGTGAAAATAGTTGTTGCCAGAACCCATCACCTCTCTTAATTTCATAAATAAAATTAAATTAGCACCTGGCTACGAGAGTGTATTTTTTAAAAGAGCTCTGGTGCAAGCTTATTCAATGTGTATTTTTTGTCCATCATTTTTCAATGGTAATTCCTAATGCTTTGGGGGTGGGAGCTGGACATAAGATGCCAGTGATTCTTTAAGATCACCACCTCCTAAATGTTTAAACTGCTACAAGTTAGGGCATTTAAAGATAACTTCAGCTAGATGCAAAGTGCACACTGCCCATCTGTCATGACTAAAAGCATAAATCCACATTCTCCGCCAAAAGCCTGGGTTTCTTTCAATGCTTCTGGATCATGACTTTTCTTCCACTTCCTGTTGGCTGCTGAACCTTCCAGCTCAAATTTCTTCTCTCGCTACCTGGGACCTTAAGATGAGGGGCAGCTCTTTGGAATGAGGCTGCGGATCTTGGGTAGAAAATTGATTTTATCGGTTTGACGGTCGATCCCTATGCTGGGGTGGGATAGGGCTCTAGATAGTAGTGAGAGAAGACCAAAGGAGAAAATATGTCTGCATTACAAACTACTGGGTTACAACAGATGGATGTGTAGCATTCAAAGGGATGATGGGAAAATCCAAACTTCTCTCTGAAAACACCCTAGCTGCCATTTCCAGCACTTCTTAAGCGGATGTGTACTTATATACGTGTAATTACGTAGGCCCCCCCAGGATGGACACTAACAAAATAAGAGGACCGACACTTTCCCCTTTCAAGACCCCCACCACCACAACAATATAATACACATAGTACAATAAAAGTTGATAAAACATTTCAGGTCTAAATTTTCTTAATAATAGGACAAAAAAAATCCCCCTTATGTAGTATATCTGAAACTATCAGTGCTTCCTTGCCTTTCTTCATGTTATTGCCTTTCAGAATAGATTAATTTCCCTGAAAGATCGAATTTACAATCTTCTGCTGATTGAGACATTTGAAGCAGTGATTGATGGAATAACAGTGAGGCAGTTTTGTGCAGCTGTGATTGAAGCAGGTACCACCAGCACCTGCGGATTTCGCTTCTCCTTTCCCCACTACGTATCCAGGTCCCCCACCCCCGGCCCAACTTGGTCCCCTCTTGGCTTGTCAGTCATCGATTCCGGTGAGATGGCGTGATTTCTGAGGTTGGAAATAAAGTGCTCCATCTGCTTTACAAAATAATAACCGTTTAGGGGAAATAAAGGGAATCGGGGCCCTAGTATCTTTCAACGTGGAAGACGGTTAAGTCCCAAAGGATCACCCTGTGATACTGGATTTCTGAAATACCCTACGATTTTATATTGCTGAGCTCTAGGGACAGACTAGCTCGGGAGAACTGAGGATGGTGGGCGACCTAAAGGGGCCATTTCTACACAGGTGGGTTCGGTTCTGCCAAGAAAAGAAAGGGCCGGCTCTCCGGATGAGGCAGGGTGACGCGTCGGTACGGGCGGCGAAGCTCGGTGGAGAACATGGGCAAACCGGTCCGGGCGGCGGGGGCTACTGGGGGACGGCTCCTGCAAGACCGACAACTACACGGCGACAGTGGAAGTCACTGAGCTCCGGAACGGACGGGCTCGGAGGGCGGGCAGGGGGCGGAGGGAGGACAGAGCGCGGAGGCGGCGCGGCGGGGCCGGGCGCTCAGAGCCGGGTCTGCGCCTCGGGGATGTAGATCTCGATGCTCTCGGCGCTCTCGGTGGCCGAGTTCTGGCGGACGGACGCGGCGCGCTTGGCGGCCATCAGGCGCTTGCGGGCCTCCTGGCGCTGCGAGCTCTCCAGCGAGCGCTCCCGGATCAGCGGCGCGGGGCCCTTCGCCGGCTTCTTTGGCACTGGAGGAGGGGCCCTTCTCTCCTGATCAAAGCAGAAGGTTCAGGACATTACACAGCTTCTCAGGACAAGCTTGGGAAAAACTGGGATAGGTCAGTAGTTAGAACACGCACACTTTTTTCCTTTTTTTTTTTTTAACCTAAGGGTGGTTAGCTCTGATCTGCACATTGTAAATATATATGTGTGTGTGTGTGTATATATATATATACACACACATATGTGTACATATGTGTATATGTATACACACATATATGTGTACATATATATTTATATATTTTTTAAATTCTGGCTTGGGTAATCAAAAGTTGCAGGGGGAAAAAAACTACCGGTTAAGCTTAAGGCCAAGGGTAAGACTGAATTGCGGAACTAGTTTTTCCAAGGGAAGGATGTGGGTATTTAAAATGCCCCCTGCTGAAAGGCTGCGGCTCCCAGCACATTTAGTGTGGTTCTCTCTGGAGGCTCCAGACTCTTTCGGGTGCCAGAGATGGATTGGGGGGCAGCGGCCGCCTCTTGGAACTCTGCGTCCCCACTAAAGAGGCGAGGCAACCGGTGCAAGCTTGGCTCAGAGTTTGAAAACATCCCCGTCCTCTCCAGGGGCCCACCCAAACCTAGATGGCCACCTGAAGAAGAGATGATAAGGCTGTGTTCTTTAGCTTTGTCGATGTCAAAGTGAGTTATTATACCCGTTTGCACATCACACACAAACACACAGCGATATTCTTCCCGGGGTCACCCTGGAGTGAGGACACTGATATAGTTTCTATACTGGGAGCGGGGGCGGTGGGGGGGGCTGGAATCAGTTCCATGATAGCTTCTAAAACATCCCGCTGGGATGTCACTCCTTAGGGGCCTCAGGATGGCTGTGGTGGCCCAGAAGGCAATTCCAGTCACAGGGACAGACACTGTATGGTGAAAATTTAACACGGGATGGAAACAAGTTCCCCCTCGGCATCGGCAAACTATGAAATGGTAGGAAATTTTTAAATGCCACTGCACAGACAAAAGCCACTCAACACTTGGGTCGCTGGGGGGGGGGGGGAGTAGTTGGAAAGAGGCAAATCTAAACCAGGAAGGAATTTTTAAGGCTGGGCTTTCAGGCCCAGAAAAGATCCGTGTGAATCTGTTGTTTTCATTTTTAGTGAAATACCTTCAATTCTCATGACACAACTGTGAAGGGTATCTTAAAATATGGATTCTGTGATTCTCCAAGGGGCACTCTTTGTGTCTTAACACACATTCATTGCTTCAAATCCTCCTCGCTTGCCTGGGTGAAGTGACTGGATAAATTTATTACATTAGAATTGCCCACAGGCTGTTTAAAGTGGAGTCTGGGTGGACAGAAAAGGAAAGTACAGGCTGCAAACGACATTTGGCCAACTCTGATTGTGCTTGTTCGTTTCTTCCCCCTCAAGTTCATGGGGTGCTGAAAAGCTCTGGTCATAGACAAAGTGTATAAAAATTTAGAAATTCAGTTCACTAATGACTCACTGTGTAAATGTCAACAGGGTGCATATGTCAATTCTTAGCATCACAATTTTTTGGACATTGAAAATCTTCATTGTTGGGTAACTTGATATTTTTGAAGAGTGAGAATATTGGAAACTTTTTAGTCATATCTCCTTTACTTGTACTTAAAAAAAACCAGTAATATTTGAAAAAAAAATCAAATAATGAGAAGTTAGATCAACTCTAGAAACTAAATTATCAGTATGTATGTACATCTGTACTGTTTTCTTATATAAGAACAATTTAAAAGCTTATTTAGTAGACAGTTTTAAATACAGATTAAAGAAAACTAGATTGAGTGCAGATGTCTGGCTTCCCAAGTGAGAGGCCACACATATATCAATGGTACTTTCATGCTTACCACTAAAAACTCCCAGGTTGTTGGTGATAGTATTGGAGATGAGGGACAATGACAATAACCCTCCTGTCAATTAGGCATGGCCCTGGGGACTGGATTTCTCCTGGGAGTCTACTGACCCTATGAACTCAGATACTATGATGGAGAGCAGCAGAATGGATTGGATTGCTGTTAGCTCTCTGAGAGGTAAGGAGATCTGAAAAGGGCAGGGCCACCAGTGCTTCATGGGACTAGCCAAGTCTAATTTTTCGAAGCTGAATCTCTCAGAACTGTTTCACCTCAGGCCCTAGGAAAGCAAAGGGTTAAAAAAGTCAAGCATGACAGGCAGCCTAGGGAGGTGGATATTGGATACCTGTGTGAGTCTGGTGGAGCCACCATAATCGAACGTGAAAATTGCAGTTTATTTGTTAAAGTAAAAGAATTTGAGTCTTTATTTCTAGACTGTTGAATGAGAAACCCAGTGAGCAATATTCCCCAAGGCAAATCAACCCAAAGTAAAACTCTTAAAAAAAAAAAAACCCCAACATTTATGATTACTGTGAAACTTTATGGAGTATATTTTTAAACTTGAACAACAGTGGTTTCTTTATTACTATATTTATGAAATGATTATCAAAGTCGGTTAGTTTTTCAGGGCTTCCTATTTTTCTCCGAAACACATCCTAGGGGTGTAAGGAAGTTGAACTCTTGCTCTATATAATCATGCACTGAAGATGTCATTTATTTTAGTTTAAAAAGCAAAATGGAGGCAGTTCCTTCCAGTGACTAAAATGATTTAACTTAAAGTTTAATTAACAAAAAAGCCACATTCCCATTTTCCAATTCACAAAGACAGGTTTTTCTTTAAAAATATGCCTGAAACATATTACAGATAATATCCCAAATGATTACTATGTAAACATTGTCATTACAATGAGATTAATATGATATCAGCTCCATTTCACATTGTAAACAGCAAGACTGAATGCAGAAGCCTATTTAGACTGTCCAGTGTTTGTGCAGGTTTTTAAATGAACCATACAAAATCTACATTGTTCTACCTTCTTGTCAAGAGGATCCATCTGTTTCCAATTATTGGCCTTTAACTGATGAAGTTCATCAAATTTCATACTAATATTTTCTATGGACAACTGCAGCATGTCCCAGAACCCCGCCAAATCCTGGGAGGTGGGCCTCGGATGAGCATTGGGATTCTGTGCAAGAGAAAGAAAAACATTCACACTTTAGAGAAAGTCTATGACACAAGTGCAGGACCAAAAGGCTATTTTCAAATATTTTAAATAACGTAAGGGGGATGAGTTCCTTTCAGCTTTCAAATAGTAGATAAAAGTGAGGCTACAAATGGCAATCTTATCTATCTATCTATCTACCTATCTATCTACCATATATCTATAAAGATTTATTAAGGAATAATTGACAACAGTAAGATAATTTAAAGTGTACGACATGATGATTGGGTATTTACACACACTGGGTAAGGACTCATCCCATAGAATTAATAACCACATTCATCACATCACATATTTATCTTTTTATGTGTGTGAGAGAGCATTTAAAGTTCCACTTTCGGCAAATTTGTTATACAATACAGTGTTATCAGCTATAGTCATCATCTTGCCCATTAAATCCTCAAACCTTATTCATCTTGTAACCGAAAATCTGTCTTTTTGCCAATCTCTCCCTTTCCCCTCCACCGCCAAACCCCTGGCAACCACTTTTCTACTCTCTCTTTCAATGAGTTTGACGCTTTTTTTTTTAAAGATTCCATTTCAAATGGTAATTTTATACACTCATCTGTCTGAGTCAGTGATTCTCAAATGTCAAGGTTATAGAACTCTTCTTTTGTAATACATCTATCAATGTGGTATGGGGAGAGAGTCCAAACTTTTAAAAAAACTATGACAAGATTCATTTAAACCATATCTAGTGGCATCTGGGTGGCTCAGTGGGTTAAGTCTCTGCCTTCAGCTTAGGTCATGATCTCAGGGTCCTGGAATAGAGCCCCACATCAGGCTCTCTGCTCGGAGGGGAGGGTGCTTCCCCTTCTCTCTCTGGCTGCCTCTCTGCCTACTTGTAATCTCTCTCTCTCTGTCAAATAAATAAATAAAATATTTAAGGAAATATATCTAAATGAAGATACTGTCCCTAGGGAAAAAATATAATATATTATTATTAGAATTGGAATCTGACTCCATGCCATCCCACTTATTCAGAGAACAGATAAAGAATCTAAAATAAGATTTGTTTTAACGATTGTGTTGAGTGAAACAATAAGGTAAACAAATGATGAGTAATAAAATAATTGGATTTTTAAAGTACTATGTTTTTAGCAATTACAATATTGCTAGTATAAGAAGTCATTTTATCATACAAGTACTTTGACAAAATCATTGGAAATGAATTCGTTTTAAATCAACCATATCATAAAACAGCAAATGTGAGGGGCACCTGGGTGGCTCAGTGGGTTGAGCCTCTGCCTTCGGCTCAGGTCATGATCTCGGGGTCCTGAGAGCGAGCCCCGAATCCGGCTCTCTGCTCAGCAGGGAGCCTGCTTCCCCCTCTCTCTCTGCCTGTTGCTCTGCCTACTTGTGATCTCTCTCTCTCTCTCTCTGTCCAATAAGTAAATTAAAAAAAAAAATAGCAAATGTGAGAACACATATCTATACATACACATAGATGTCTGTAATGACCCATTCTCTAGATAATATTAAACATTCTTCAGTGTCTAAGGATTGACTTTTTTTTCCCCTATCCATATGCCCCTGAGAGGTACTACAAAGTATGGCTCATACTTAATTTATATGATTACATATAATAATTTATATGTATGATTACATACATATAATAATTTTTAATAATAATAATACATACATAATACATAATACATAATACATAATAATAATACATATAATAATTTTTATATATGATTACATACATAATTTTTATGATGTAGAATAGACAAAACATAAGAGATTGAAGGGGTCATGCTCATTGTTTTTTTTTTAATTTATTTGACTGATAGAGAGATCACAAGTAGGGAGAGAGGCAGGCAGAGAGAGGGAGGGGGAAGCAGGTTCTCCGCTGAGCAGAGAGCCCGATGTGGGACTCAATCCCAGGACCCTGAGATCATGACCTGAGCCGAAGGCAGCGGCTTAACCCACTGAGCCACCCAGGTGCCCCAGTCATGCTCATTGTTAATCACTACCACCAATGGTAGCCAAAGGTATTCATAGTTAGGTGGGTGGGAGCCTCCAGATGTCAGAGGCTTCCATCTGGGTCAGTTTTGGTTTCCTGTGGGTATTCAAGGCAATCTGATATACTATGAAACCCCACGCCATATAATAACCTAAGGCCATTCTGTACTTTAAAAACCAGAAAGTACAAAGTCAGTGCTCATCAAAGTTAATAGGTTGGAAAGAACTTTTTAGCCCTTGATGGATTAACATTATTGGTCTGGTTTCAAAATGAATACAAGTAAAAATGTATTTATAAACTTATACTTCTCAAACTACCCATAGTTCTGGATTCATTGGAAGATGTAATTTCTGAAGTTTTTAAGTATTTGGTTTAAACTCGAGTCTACTGACTTGTGAATTCAACTAAAGAATTTCTCTGGGGTATTTTCATTTAGTAAGTTAACTTAACATCTAGGTTCAGAATAGACAGAAAATAGCTTTAACAAAGTACATCGCAAATGGAGTTTCATGGTCTTCTTTATCTCACCAGTAACTAAGAACTAAATTGTTCACATTTTGGAGTTTACTGAAGTGTTTTAGGTTACAGGCCCTACTGGCAAAATTGTTTCAGTGCAACAATGCATGAAATGTTAGGTAGGCCCAAAGAGTTCGTTTAATATTGTATGATGGGCAATTTGTTCCCTCCTCACCAAGAATCTCTTTTGCCCCTGTATCATCAAGGGGAAAGATGAGGAAGCAGAGAGAAAGAGAATCTGTGGGTCATGTTACATTCCATGCACAAGGAGTTGCAGCTCCTGCCTTAGCCTGAACCAGACCTGTAGGTCAGAGGTGGTAAAGGTTGTGGAAGGATGAACGGGGCTGGGTTCCTTAGTTTAAAGTAAATGCTCATCCATTTACTTTGTGCTTAAGTAAAGTAATGCTCATCCATTTACTCCGTGCCTGAGAGTCTAGTCTGGGGTAATATGCAGGTGTTTTCAGGTGTTCTACTCCTCAGGATAAGAATGCAAGGAAGGAGAGCTGGGTCTGGTTGTGGCCAATGTTAGCTGCACTTTTGTGCAGCTTTACAGAACTAAGCAAGGCCACCATCTGGCCACCATGTTTCTTGCCACAGAGGAGCTGGAGCTGACTGATGAGCACCATGTCCCTCTAGGAGGGTGAGGAATAGAACTCAGATCTTGAGAATCGTGGGGGTTGGGGGGAAATCAAAAGGGACAGAGGTCAAACAGACTGGAATTTGAATCTTGGCTGTGCCTCTTACCCCGTGGCCCTGGCCAAATTATTTATTGATTTATTTATTATTTTTTATTCCTGGCCAAGTTATTTAGCTTTTGCATCTCAATTTTGCTCAGCTGTAAATCTGTCATCAAAATAACGTCACTATCTGTTCCATAGGGTGTCTCTGAGGATTTAACCGATCAAAATAACTAAAAGCCCTCAGCATAGTGACTGGCACATGATGGGCTTTCCTTCTCCCCTTCTGGGGCCGGTCTTGAAGCAGCCATTAGTGGCCCTCTGCCAGAAGTGCAGTTCTGCTTCCTACCTCTAACGTGCTACCCACGTTTACAACTAACTTCCTCTACTGGCTAAGGCATGTGAACCCATCAGGGACTGGGAAACGTCAAAAGCTGGCTTTAACAGAGTTAACCTTTCCTAGAAATCTGCAAAGTTTTCAAAACATCTTCTCTGTGATTTCATCTTCAAAATCTGTACAGTGTTTGCATTCTACTTCCTAATACACCTGTTTATTGTACAACTCTGTTAAAAAAGCGTGCTGTGTTTGCCCTAGAGTGTGTACATAGTGGCTTCCCTGTATCCTCTAGCCAGTTTGAGAAAAATAGCTTTATCTGTACTTTTGTACATTTGAGGAGTCAATGATCACGTTAATTAAGATCTGTGATACATTAGCAAGTTTATAAATTAGCAGGAATTCTGTTCGTGGCACATGGTGAAGCTCAATAAAATATTTGTTGAATTCACTTATCAATGCATTTACTAACCTATATTGTCTCATAATCCAGATTATAATTTCTGAGAAGGTGGAGGAAGGGCCAGGTAATTTTGGCTGAGGGAGGGAAAAACAAACTACAGATGTGGGTGGTGAATGTGAGGAGAAGGGAAAGGATCACCCCAAAGGGAGGTTTCAGAAAGAGAAGACTGGTGAAGAGGGACAGAGAACACCAACTTTTGCATGCTTTCTGTTTTCTCTTGATTGAACCCTATCTTGGTAAATCCCATTCAGCCTATATTTGTCCTTGTTAACAAGAAGATGTGGTTAAAACCCTAAAATAAGAGTCAATTTTACTCTGTATAAGATCAACAAGTTGCTTTTCATGTTCTTTATTTTAGAGCAAGCTTGACCAACAATTGATAAAAGCTATTCCTGTGAACGACACTTGCAGACATAGTAGGCAGTTTTTAAAAAAAGGCGTATGGATGTGAGGAAGCTCTTGTCCTTGTACTTTGCAGCCAATTTAAAAAATGTTGTTGATGCTAGTGGTGTTTTTCTCTTTTCATTTTGCTTTATTTGGCTTTGGTATGTCAAAGAAGGATGAATGATTCATCCGTCTCAAGGAGATCAAATCTACACTTTGGCCTGCCGTCCACCTCTGGCTTTGAATGAAACCCCTGATGATGAAATAGTTACTGACGTCTGTTTTAGAAGGAAAATCATTATCCAGAATGGTTCTCTGTAATATTATTTTTGAAATATCAGGTGTTCCGTATTTTGGTAAGAATAATGAAATCAGGGCTGTCATGCAAAAGCCAGGAAAATGGAAAAATTTCTGTTATGAAAGCCAAAACAAAACAGGAAATGGAGTTTCAACGTGATTAGATTTTTCTCCTAAGATTATCAGAGTATAAAATAAACAGTTCTAATTTTAAGAAAAGCAGGAAAATAAGATTCATCAGATAACTCTATTGCAGGTGACAGTCCAATGGGTCTTCACTTGGTTCAAAATCAGTTTTACTTTAGTTGTACCAGTCTTGACAACACGTTCTCCTCCTGACTAGGAAGTGGTAGTGATGGGGAATGTTACCTACCAGGTTTTCTTCACACAGTTCTCTGAACTGGTAGAATTTCTGGGCCATGAGAAGTTGGGCACTGCCCACTGCGGTTCGGATTTTCCCTAGAACTGAAAAAAGCAAACATACGAGAAGTTTACACATTATGTCTCATGGTTGAGATTTAGTCTGGTAAAGCAAAGAGAAAGTTATGCTGCAATAATTAGGGAAAACAGCACCCATACAGCACGCGCGCGCGCGCGCACACACACACACACACACACACACACACACTGCCCAGTTGCTGCTGTTACTCTGCTAGTCTATGGAACAACAGACTTCTAGGGTAAAGTATAAAGTCGACTTGGAAAAAAACAAACACATGCTCATCCCGCATATTTCTTCGGAATAACGGAGTTTTCCATCACAGAGCTGGAGGTTACAAGAGAAGAAGCAAATAGGGTTTCCTTTCCTCCCCCTTTTACAGCAAGGTTGAATTTCAAGAATTTATCAATACAGTTATGGATTTATTTGTGTCAGCTATCATGGTCTGCTAGCTCGCTTTTCCAATGCAAACCCAAACCCAAGAAAAGCAATCCTGACCTGGGGAGGGGGGGATCTCTTGGCACACTCACCATATCCTACCCATAGCCTTCAGTATTTTTCCGGAGCCCAGCCACCGGGGCTATAAGGAAAGTGCCTTGGCCAGTTGAAAGATTTTCTAAGGAATGAACATTTTCAGCCTGTTGCCTAGGGAACGCCAGCACCGGTCCAGCTTTTCCACTCCACAGACCAATTTTATTGTTAATATAGGTTTAATTCCGTATGCATTGTGCTGAAAATCTCCTTTGCAAGCTACTTCTTGTCTTCCGTGCAGACTAAGTAAGGCGAGAACCTTTCTACTGACGGGCGTGCTGAGACCGGCGGAACCGCTCTGCGCGGAGCTGTCCCCAGGTCTGCATTGTCCCAAGGCCCTCCCTCCACCCGGTGGGGACCCGGGCTCGGCCGCCCGGCTGGAGCGCTGCCCCCAGACAGTTCTCAACACGCCCTCCGGTTCGGGAAGGAAGGAGAGAAGGCACCCTGCTCGCCCCTTCCGGCGCCCGCACAGAAAACCAGACCCGGAGGCTCCTCGGCTGGGCCCTTGCCCCGCCTGGAAATCTGCGCGGGGATGTGACCTAAGGGACCGAAGCGCGTTTGCTCCGTCCTTGTTCGGTTGTGAATTGACAGCGCCTGACACCCAGGGAGGAATGAGGTCTCCCTTTCTCGACCTCAGTCCCCACAAAGTCTGAGAAGGAAACTTCATATTGTCGCAGGGTTTTCTAGTAGTTTTCTTCTCCGTTTAAAACTGCTAGGCTCAAAAACAAAAACCCAAGAAACCCCAAATCCAAAATACTGCCAGCCTAGATAACGGCTTATGAAGCACATTACAGGTCGGCATGACTCAAATATTTTGACACACACCCCCCCCCCACACACACAGGTAAGTCAGGGCATTCATGCGCTCTCTGTCACCCGTCACAACCCCCTCCCCACTGTAGAAATTACATCCTTGGTGATAGCTGGGGGTTCCCCTGACAGCCAAAGGGCAGCAGTTCCTCCGGCTAAGTGTTTATTTTTTCCGGGCTGCTTTTAACCTCTTTTGGGGTGGTTATCTTTTAACCATCTTAACCAATGCCATCTGTGGTGTGAGGCCCTTCTTCCTTTGGCACACCCCTGAATTAGAAAGGAAAGGGCATGTGGAGACACAGGGCATCATCGCAGCTAAGGCTTCAGGCCCTGAGCCGCAGAGAGTTCTGGCTCCCACACTTCCCAGCCTCTGTCCTGGACAGGTCACTTAATCTCTGCTTTCTCATTTGTGAAGTGGGGCTGACAGTACCTATTTATAGGACTGTCAGGAAAGCTGAAAGCAGTAATAGTGGGAAATGCTTAGGACAGTGTCTGATATTTAGCAAATGACCAATAAATGTTTGTTATTACCTAGGGCTGGGACACTATTCTGCCTCTCTGGGTGTCCCACCTCTGGGCCCCACACTTGCTCTGCCCGGAAGAGAAGAGGAAAAAACCAAAGTCTGGATTATTCAGAGGTAACAGACATAGTTGGTTGCCTGCGACAGGTATATGCTTCAGATGACCTGTCCCAGATCTGAGACAGTTCTGAGCTGGCATTTCCTAAGTGACCATGTGGCTTTAGGCAAGCTTTAAGGTCTCTGAAAACATCTCTGAATTATGTTGCAGATGGATTGGATGGTGACACCAGCAAATCTCAGACTGAATCCTGGGAGCTTAGAGCTCGTACTGAGGGGTCTCCAGTTTGCTGGCTGGGAAATTTGCATAACTCCTGGAAACTCTCACAGAAACTCAAGCTGTTCTGATATTCCTCAAAACTGTGAGAGAATGGTTTTCAATCACACACAAATAGTCAAGCTGTATGATAGACTACCATAGTAACAGTAGCTGAGTAAGATGGTGTTTCTCAAATGAGAAGAAAGCAGTGCTCCAGTCTTTCAGGTAACAGCCAACCATATAGGTAGGGGTTAACTTGGATACATGTCTTCTTGAAAGTAGAACAAGGGATATCTGTCTTCATCAGGATCGTCTGGTGAGAGCTATAGATTTGGAGCAAAAATAACTGGGGTGGAGTCGTGGTCCTTCTGTTTTCCAGGTTTTTGCCATCATGTTCCTTGAGTGGAAATTCCCTACTGGCTTGTGTGCGTTTCCAGAATCTGAGAGAAGGGAGATGCTGATGTGGGCCTTCAGTGAAACCATGCAACAGGAGGGCTTGGGGCAAGCAGACAGTAATTTCTACTTCTTTGTCCTCCACACTTTTGTTTCTAGAGAACTAAAAACTCACTTTGTTTTTTTAAAAAAGATTTATTTATTTATTTGAGAGAGAGAGAGAGAGAGAGAGAGTGTGTGTGTGTGTGTGTGTGTGTGTGTGTGTGAATGTGTGTAGGGGCAGAGGGAGAGGGAGGGAGAGAATCTCAGACTCCCCCTGACTGTGGAGCCCAATTCAGGGCTTGAGTCATGGTCTCACACAAGAGTCGCCCCCTAAAAACTCACTTTAATTTTTTTTTAAGATTTTATTTATTTATTTGACAGAGAGAGAGATCACAAGGAGGCAGAGAGGCAGGCAGAGAGAGAGAGAGGGGGAAGCAGGCTCCCCACTGAGCAGAGAGCCTGATGCGGGGCTCAATCCCAGGACCCTGAGATCATGACCTGAGCCGAAGGCAGGGGCTTAACCCACTGAGCCTGGGTAGCTCAAATGGGGGTGCCTGGGTGGTTCAGTGGGTTAAGCATCTGCCTTCAGCCCAGGTCATGATCTCAGGATCCTGGGACGGAGCCTCCCATTGGCCTCCCTGCTCAGCTAAGAGTCTGCTTCTCTCTCTCCCTCTCCACCCCAATTGTGCTCTCTCTCTCAAATAAATAAATAAAATCTTAAAAAAAAAAGAAAGAAAGAAAAAAAAAAGCTCTAATGGAGCTCTCTTTTTTCATTAGACATATGCTTGGTGTATGAGATCACTCCCTTTCCTGAAGGTAAATTTCATATTTGTTATGTAGAACATTTCATATTTGTTATGAGAAAGAAAAAGCTAGTGAAGACAATGTGCTCCTGGGATTACATTAAGTTGGTTTCCTTCACGCTCAGGTCCATGTACCTTTTCCAGATTGTTAAGCTCAAATGCAGTCTTCAGTTGGTACCATCCATCTCCCCTCATTCATTTCATCTTCTGGAATCATGCTTCCTTGCTGTATTTCCTCAGGCATGCCATTTAACCAAGATTATACCATTTATTCATGTAATATTTAGTCATATTATAGGCCTTGTTCTCCTGCGCCACTCTTTTTATGTCGGTAAGGCTGGTCTCCCTAGGTGTCTTATAAAACCCCTGATGGCTCATTTTTAAGATTCCTTTCACCCTATCCATTCCTCCCCTGCTGTTAGTCTGTTCCTCAGTGGAAGTACAAAATGACAACCCAAAACACTGGTGAACTAAATTCCTTCCATTTCAGAAGTAGAGACCTCCATACCAAACCCCCCCACTTACACTTCTAGAAACTTCTCATCCTGCAGCTGATGGCTATGGGGGATCAGAATAGAGAGCACAGGCCTGGGTTAGTTCACCATATAAAGCCAAGAAGATCTTTTGGAAGGTCATCACTGTTTGGTTTTTGAGAAGATCTGTCTATTCATATTATTGCCTTGTATTTTGCATTCACATTGAATCAGATCCCCTCAGGACCCTGTGAGGCAGGGAAGATATCATCATTCCATGTGAGAAAATCTGGGCTTAAACTAAGAAGTACCTTTCCCGGGGCCGTAGGGTGCCTAGGGCCCTGTCTTCTCCCTCCTCATCCAGTTGTGCTCTTTTCTCTCAACATGTATTGAAAACTGGGTCTGAATCTACTTACATGAAGCCATCTGAGGGTGATTTCTTTCCTTGATCAACACTCTCTAGACAGTGTCACCAGACAGAAGGGGGGCAGCTGTAGCAAGCTGATGGAAGAATAGAGACCTTCAGCACAGACCCTCTCTGTCCCACATCCAGATGGGAGAACAAAGCCCATGTGCACAAAGTAATCGTTGCACACAGAAATTTCCAGAGTAAAAAGAACGTAGGAACCAAGGATCCCTTGAAAGAGATGCTAGTGGGTGTAAGGTTTAAGTCTGGGTTTTGATTTTAGAGATTATACATCAAAATAGAAGCAGGGAAAGACTATTTTGGAGTGTGAGATGGGTGTCTTAGGAAAACTCTGATTTTAAATCTGGCCACATGCAGATAAAACCCCAGACATTGAGAGAAGAGCACACCTCCTCCCTCCCACTGACCCCCCCCCACCTCCATGGGTGATGACTTTTGGGGAACGAGGAGGTGGTATAAATGGCACAGGGGTGAAGGGAATGGCAATTTCTTTTAATCCTGCAAGTAGGTCCACGGCAAAGCTCAACTGCGCTATGGAAGCAGCAAAAAACAAAGACAGTTTCCTTTGGGGCTAGACCTGACTTTCTGCTGTGTCCACATCAGCATCTCATACCTGTGAGCATAGCTCTCTCTTCCTTTCTCCGCCACCCTGGGGGGTGCCATTGACGGCTCCTCACCATGTCTTCCCTGCTCACAAGACTTTCAGGATCAAGCACTTCTCGGCCAAGAAGTATTCCCCCAGTGGAATCGGATGAGAACTGGCCATAAAATCAGATACAACTCCAACAAGATGTTGGAGAAGAATCCAGCTGGGTCTATCAGGACTCACACACGAGACCACATATGGATTTAAGCTGCTTCAAGATCACAAGCATTACCACTATCTGGACAGTTGGATGTATGTTTAGGGAAAAATGATTTTGCTCTTTGTTTCTGTTTCTGTCCTAGCAGGTTGGCTCAGTCATAAAAATGAGAGAACTTTCGTTTGAAAAAAGGAGTCCTTACGTGTCATTACCATATGCATCCTTTAATATTCCAAGAAGAATTAAGTCCCTAGAACTGAAAAGATAGAAGCAGTGGTTTTTCTGACTGTTTCTGATTCTTATCTCTCAGGGCCAACCTCACAATCATCAGGCCCCCACATTAGGCGTCAGAAACAGAGAAGGACAGACACATTTCCTATGCCCTCAACGGCATGTCCCTGAAACCTGAATACTAAAACCAGCACAAGGTGTGCGGCTGGCTGTCCTACCAGTGGGGAGGCTTCCCACCTCATGTCCAGTGGACACGGTGGGCAGGATGCTCCCCAAGCCCGGTCACCTATACTGGAATTCACCTAGCATACTCCTTTTCCAGTCTAACTCTTCCTGTCTGAGTAGTGCGCAAGTCAGGGATGCCACTTACCAGGGGCTGATCTTGGGAGAGTTTATGGCACTCTGAGACTCTATTTTCTTTATCTGTCAAATAATCATAATACTATCTTCATAGGATTGCCGATTATTTAATGAAATAATATACACAAGTTGTTAGAATTTAGCAGAAATGGTAACCTCTCTATTCTATCGATGACATTCTTTAATTCTTGGGCATTTACCTGGGAAACTAAAAGGTGGCTTCGGCTGAAACAGGGAATTATTTCTTCTGCTAATCTTCATATTCCAGCCTCTCTCTCCAGTAGTGTGGACTGATTGAATGTCTTCTTTTTTTTTTTTTTTTTTTTTTGTGGCTTTCACTCAGGCAGAGTTAGGTTGGTGTCAATAATTTCTTTGGTCTGTGTGTCTAAAGCATCCATCACAATTATTCAGGGGCCCAGACTTTCTGGTATGGTCTAACATAGTTCCCCCACCTTCAAGAGCTAGAACAATGGCCAACTGGTTGCTGGGTGATGGAGATACATGGAGAAGACAGAACTCTAACCAGTGCTAGATACTTATACTACCCAGCCAGAGCCTTGTGTGGAAAGCAAGCTCACAGTAGTAAGAAGGGCCAGAACCTTCCTCATGGGAAGCAGCTACCCTGCAAACAAGGTCCATCTTCAGATGCAGAGCATGCTGGGTAAATCCTGCTAGCGTGGAGAGCCAGATGCCCACCTTGTGTTCCAAACAGTGTCTGGTCATGTGCTTCAGTGCCATTCTGAACCCATAATCTTCAAACTCAGCTGATTTGTCATTGCTGTTCATTAGTCCTTTGAAGTTATCTTTGTTACCCCCCTCTCTGAGCCTCCCTTTTTGGACTCTTACTCACTTATAACTCACTTCCTCATTTCCTCATCTTCAGCAATAACCTTGCCTCCTATGAGATGAAGAAAGCAGAATCAGGCAGAATATTCTCAATGTTCTGCCTCTCCTGCTATTCGTCTGGTCCCATAAGCCTCTGAAGAGTGTGGGAGTCCCCCATGATGGGCAAGCAGCAGACCCTCCTGGTTGCCTGGATAACAGCAGAGATGCCAGGTGCCAGGAGAGAATTGCTTATGTTCATTCCTAATGTCACTTCTCCAGGACCCACAGCTCCTCCCACCCTAAAGACTTTTCTACGTTCACTCCTCCCTTCTACCTGTGTCATTGGCCTGATTCCCATCTAGGGCTCTCTAAGTCTGTCTCTGCAGTCTCTGCTTCTCTGTGCTCTAACACTACTGGGGATGCCTGTGAGCACCCTCTCATCTCTCCCATTTGGAGGGAGGGAGAGATATTCTCCCCACTCTCAAGGTCCCCTCCACCTAATATAAAATGCTTCTTCTTCCTTGTCCTGGGCTGCACTGTGTCCTCCCCAAATTCAAATGTTGAAGTCCTGGGGTGCCTGGGTGGCTCAGTGGGTTAAGTCTCTGCCTTCAGCTCAGGTCATGCTCTCAGGGTCCTAGGATCAAGCCCTGCATCGGGCTCTCTGCTCAGCAGGGGGTCTGCCCCCCCCCATTTGTGATCTCTCTCTCTGTGTCAAAATAAATAAATAAGATCTTAAAAAAAAATGTTGAAGTCCTAACCCCCAATACCTTAGAAGCTGACTGTATTTGGAGACAGGGCCTTTGGTTTGGTAATTAAGTTAAAAAGAGGTCATTAGTGGGGGTCCCAACACAATATAATTGGTGTCCTTATAAGAAGAGATCAGAGCACAGACACACAGAGGGAAGACCTGTCACCAGCCAAGGGCAGAAGCCTCAGAAGAAACCAGCACCTTGATTTCAGACTTCTAGCCTCCCCAAATGAAAACACCGTTTCTGTCATTCAGGACAGCAGTGTGTGGTACTTTGTTACAGCAGCCCTGGTGGAGTCCTACCTTCCTGCGAATGCTCTAGAAAGGATGGAAAGCCTCTGCTCCTCTGCTTCCCCAGCCACCATTTGTCTCCCCACCCTCTGCTGCCTGGCTTCTCCTTCCCCTCCTTCCTCTGCTGGATAGCTCTGCATTTGGCACCAACGCACCACCCCCTCCAGTCTCTGGCTCTGACCCCACATTCCTTGTTCCTTAGGGCTCTCTCCCTTCACCTCATAAATGCTGAACACAAAATTCAGTCCAGAGCCCACTTCCCTTCTTCTGCTTGAAGGAACTCATCGCTCTCTGGTTTCAGCTATTTTGGAAATTTGTTGATGTTTCCCAAATTTATAACTCCAGCATATATCAATCCCTTAAGCTTCAGTGTTGCATAGCTAAACAGCCACCTGACACCTCTTATCTCTCCAAATCATATTTCCCTTAGGATTCTCTAGTTGATTACCATTAGAGCGACAAGGTTTCATCACCCCATCCACAGTATGACTGTTCTCCCTCTCTTGCCAATCCTCGCCAATCTCTTAGGGGAACTGGAGGGTCTTTTTATCTCACACAATTCCCATGATTAAGACTTTTCCTTGGCTCCCTATCATCCATGGGGTAAGCAGGAAACTCTCTTCAATGGCTTGTAGGCAAGGCCCAACTGTTCAGCTTTACATCTGCCACCTCCCTCAGTGTTCTGGGTTCCCAATTGCCCAAATCTAAAAGCTGTCTCTCTTCTCCATGCCTTTGCTCAGACTAAACACCAAGCTAGGGGGATGCCTCCTGCCTAGGTGCCTCCATTAGCCCACATCCCTCCTCAGGTGCATCGCTTCCAGAAATCCCTATTTCCTTTCCCCTCTCCCTCCCTATTGCTCCTCAAATTCCCTATGCACAAAACTGTCTCTGCCCTTTCCACATTCTTTCCAGTGTGATCCGTTGTTATCTATTTATATGTCTGACTTTCTAATCAGACCTCAAGCTCTTCAATGGCATACATGGGCCCACGTAATTCCAGGTATCTTGTTGAAGGGGTAGGCTTTGAAACTAACGGACTCATCTACAAAGTTTATGTTAACCAGAAAAATAAATTAGCCACAACATTCCAGGCCTTAAGCATTCTGGTTATTTAAAGTTTTACCATGTCTAGCATCAATTTGTAAATTGTAGTCCTGACTAATTAATTAGCTAATATAGTCTTAGCTGGGTTATGATTCCTTTGGGGTTTCTGTTTATAATACTATTTGGGCTGATTTAGGTTGACTTCTTTTTACTCACTTGGCCTCCTCCCACCCAACCCCTATTGTAGACTATAGGGGTGAAGAGGGAAAAGGAAAAAAAAGAAGAGGGAAAAGGAATTTTTAAAAAATGTATCCACTCACTTACTTTAAATTCATGTGGATTTGCCACACCAAATCTCTGTGATTTCAAGTTGGGATTATTCATGTAGAGACATTCTTATTTACAAGTATATCCTCATGGAAAAGAATTTCTCCAACCAACTGCCCAGCTGCTCCTCAAACACATTTGTGATCCAGACCTACTGTCAACAAAGCGTCTCTGTAGAAAACATGGGTCTGTTTCATTCCTGGCTGACAGTGGTTGCTCTGCATTTTACAAGAGTGCATTTGGGGGGGGGGGGAGGAGCCAAAACTCAGTGGCTAAAGAATAGAGAATAGAATTCTCAAGTAGAAATTAACCTATATGCTACAAGCTTCCACATGGTTAAAACATGGGGGGAAATACTTCTTTGTTTGTAAAGAGCAAGTTTTCAAAATCTCAGCTAATTGATTTTTTTCTTCCCGTCCATCCTCCAGGCGTCTTACTCATAAAAGGCGGTTATGCTTCAATGCATATCTCAGTTTACACGAGCTATGAAATAATAACGTACACGTCATGTAGAAATATACAGTTTTTGAGCCTGAATGAAATGAAAGTAGATAACACTTCCCTTAGTAATCCAGAAGAAAAAAACGGAAACTGTTTGAAGTCCATTGCAACTGTATTCCACATAGTTACTGTTGGAGAAAACCATCCAAGATCGTGCCCCAGATCTTGCCCCAGACCCTCTCTGCAGAAGCAGAAGCAGTCTGGAATAAAGGAACACCACTGGCCTAGACAACAGGAGATCCATTGCTGGCCTGCCCTTCACTTTGCCACATTCTCCATCTCTCCGTGCCTCTGCAGCCCCCTCAGCCTAGAGACCACTCCCAATGAAACATGCCCACAAAAGGATGCTCTCTGATGTACTTTTGGCATCAAAACCTTCCCCCTTTTTTGCCCAGCGCAGTGCAGAGCAAAATAAACTGAGCATTCCAGAAGGTTAAACATCAAGCACATTATATACGGATTTCCTTTTCATTACTGCCACTTCCTCTGTGGTCACTAATTTCATGTTGGCCAGACCTTAAAAAAGACTAAGCAGTATGTGTGTACGTGTGCGTGCGCTCGTGGGGGGGGGGGGGGGGGGGGGGCTAGGGCAGGGAGGGAATTTTTGAAGATTGCTTTGAAAGTAAGATGTGAATAAAACAGATGCACCCACCTCACCCTGCTTAGAAATACACAAGGCTTGAGGCAGATGAAATGCAGAAATCAGAGAGAGAGCTCCTTTACTTGCCACCCACAGGCTGCAGGGATACGCCACAGGTAACACTGGTCAGAGTAACCCTGGCGATCTCACCGATAGACGGTCACAAGATGACTGTGCACAGCTTCCGTAACTCAACCTGAAACCAGGCAAACCCCATTTCAGGTTTCATTACCAGCTCCACATTCGTTGCCAAGGTTCACAAGCCTTCTGGGGGACCCAGGGCCAAGTTTCACTAACTTGGATGCTATTACCAGGCAAAATTAAAGTGGAATTAATCTGCCTCCTGCACACGCTCTAGGTTTATCAGTTCATTTCAGATAAAGCCTGAAAATTCCGCATGTAAGTTGTCCACAATTCAGGAGGCAAAGATACATTTCCGAGCACAATCGACCAGTATTTCATCCTAGGGCCCCTGAAACCTGAGCCTCTGTTTTTCACCCGCATTGCTAGACTGCATTCCTAGTTAGGAGCATTTGGTTCCATCTGGCCGTTTCATTCCTGGTCAGATAATACCAGACGTATCTATGTAACATACAAGCCACTGTCAAATAGCACTGAGCCATCTCCCCGAGACAGCTGTTTCATACAAGGGTTTCATTGTCTGAGGAAAGCTTGTATCATTTTACTTCAAGTGCTGGGGGAACAAGCATTCTGTCATCTGCCAGGGTTTGGAGGAAACCTCACTCACTGCAGACTTTCATTATTTGGTTACCAAGCCAAAACTCTCCTAATGACTGTTAGGGATGAACATTTAAAACAAGAACTGAAGCCCTTGTCCCACTTTTATTTTATCAGGGTGCATAATAGCTCCACACACCCAGAGAATGTATAGTTACACTTTGCAAAGATCACGCGGTGTTACCAGGCGACCACAGATGCCCTTCTCGTTCTGCCCCTTGCCCCACACGTTTAACAGCTTCAGGTAAACCCGGAAAGTGTCTTCCCAGAGTGCCAAAAACAATGTCCCTAGGAAGCAGTCATTAGAGTCAGGGCAATGGTATCATAAAATAATTGATAACTGAATAATTATTTAAAATCGGGGGGCACCTGGGTGGCTCAGTGGATTAAGCCTCTGCCTTCCGGTCAGGTCATGATCTCAGGGTCCTGGGATCAAGCCCCACATCAGGCTCTCTGCTCAACAGGGAGCCTGCTTCCCCCTCTCTCTGCCTGCCTCTCTGCCTACTTGTGATCTCTCTCTGTGTCAAATAAATAAATAAATAAAATTTAAAAAAATTATTTAAAATCGGATGGCTCCTTTCCTTTTAAATGCTCTAGGCAAGAAAGAGGACTGCAATTGTCCCACACCCTAAATCTGGACCTCACGCTCCCACTAAGCACATAGGTTCTGTTCCTAGCTTCTTTTTTATCCCCACCAATACAGTGTATTTCAAATTCAGGAACACAGTGAACGGAATACCTTACATTCTTATAAGCATGATAAATAACTATGAACAAGATGCTAGAGTGTTTGAGTGTTTGTTTCACTACTTTCAGCGGCTGCAGAGGTTTTTTTTAGAGAGGGGCAGGATTTTTCGCGTGTGGTAAAATAGACATTGGATCTACCATTTCAACCAGGTTGAAGTGTACGTTTCAGAGGCATTGAACGCATTCAACATTTTTGAATATTTAAGAACTGGGATAATTCTAGTGCCCCCCCCCCAATAAATTAATCAATTATAGTCCGAATCTTCCTTTCTCACTGCGCCTGGGTGGCAGAAGTGGTCTCAGCTTTCAGTTTAGGTCATAATCCCAGAGTCCTGGGATGGAGCCCTGCATTGGACTCCCTGCTCAGTGGGGAGTCTGCTTGTCCCTCTCCCTCTGCCTCTCACTGCCTACCCCGCTCATGCTCTCTCTTGCTCCCTCTCTCTTAAATAAATAAAATCTTAAAAATTTTTTTTTCCTTTCTCTCAATCTAAACTACTTCTCCTTCCCTAAGGATTTTGAAGACTATCTCTCCTGGGAGGGATCTGTCAAGGAGTCACCTTCATCATATACCTTGAATGTACCTCCTTGTATGGGACCCCAAAACACATAAGGGTTTGGCCAAGAGAGAGATGTATCCGGGCCCGACTGATTTGTCAAAGCTATTTTTCTGGGTGTACGTAATTTTTTTTAAAGCTGGTTACTCAGACGTTGGCTGTGCCTACCAGACAGGATTGCCCCCCCCCCTTTTTTTAAATAAAAAAAAGAAAAGGCTAATTAGAGAATGAATAAAACAAAGGCCCTCTACAGCTCCAGGCCCAGTTATCAGAACAGAATTGTGGTTGCCAAGGAGCCAGGGACAGATATGTATGGAGAGCTTTAGAGGACAGCACCAAGTGACACACAGAGTATTATTATCTTGTCAACTGTTATTCATGTTGTATCTGTTCCATCAGACAATTCTGTGTTCTGTGACCTTGGACAAGATACTGCCAGAGAGCTGTTTTGAGGGCAAATAAAACACCTGTCAAAGTCTCCAGCCTACTGCAGGGGGTATTGTAAGGACAAATAAATATTCTCTCATGTGCTTCTAGTCTCCCTTCTTCCCATTCAGGGTGGCTACAGCTCTCTGGTCAGACCTTCACTGATAGGAATTTGCCTCATTTGAAATTGACAACTCTTGGCCCTGGGAAGTTTGGGCTGGGAAGTTACCTCTGTGCTATTTAGAATTCTGGAACACTGGTAGATTGAAGCTACCAGCTCTTGGGGATGAAGGATAAAGCTTTCAAGTGCTTGTCGAATGGAATCATGTCCCAAGAGCTGGATGGGACATAGAAGGGTCATCTAGATTATTCGGCTGACCGACACAGAAGTCCTTTCTACCATTTCTGTGGCAGATGCTCATGTCTCTCTGTCACATCCTTGCTTCAGAAGAGCTCATCACCTCACCAGGGAAGCCCCCTTCCTACTTTTGACAACAACAACTGCTAGTTACTCATTGAGTATTCTGTAGCTCCTGAGGAGAAAACATTTTGCAAGATAAAATACTTTTGTAAAATAGAATTTCCAAAATATTTCAAATAGATATTCACTGATCCCCTACTATGTACCAGGAACCATCAGAGGGGCAGTGGATATAAAGATGAGTGAGGTAAGAATAATTTCTGTCCTCAGAGAGCTTATTTTTTAGTGGAAGAGAGAGATACATAGACTACTATAAAATTATGTTGGAAATAGTTGATAGACAAATGTACAGGCTATTATGTAATTACCAGGGAGACACACCCAATTCAGCCTGAGGGGAGGCATTCTGCAGACTTCCGGAAGGTGAGGCCCAAGCTGAGACTTGAAGGAAGAGTCATATTTTCTAGGCTGGATGGGCGTATATGAATAGATGTTACAAATTTGAATCAGTTCTGTACATTTAAAAAAGGATACATAAAGAGCGTTAACACTTTGTGTTAGCTGTTTGATCTATAGTTATACAATTATATTTGAAAAAATTAATTTGGACTTCTCACTACAAACCATTGGCTTTTAAACTGTATTCTAGAAACCCTAGGATCTTGTTTGAGGTCAGGGGAGAGGATGGGGGAGGTTATTAGGGGCAGTAGAGGCTGAGCAGACAGAACTCAAGACAAAACAGCTTCACATTTCTTCCTTCCTCCCTTTCTTTCTCCTTCCTTCCTTCCTTCCTTCCTTCCTTTCCTTCCTTCCTTCCTTCCTTCTTCCTTCCTTTCTTTCTAGATTTTATTTATTTATTTAACAGAGAGAGGGGTGGGAAGACACAAGCAGGGGGAGTGGGAAAGGGAGAAGCAGGCTTCCCACAGAGCAGGAGCCAGATGCAGGGCTCCATCCCAGAACCCTGGGATCATGACCTGAGCTGAAGGCAGCTGCTCAGCGACTGAGCCACCCAGGCGCCCCTTCACTGTTCTTTCTGTTATATTTATTGGTATTGTGTGTTAATTGTTTTTAATTAGAAAAGAGAGTTCTGATATTAAAATGTTTCAAACTACAAAGTAAGACCAATGCCCCAGTGAAGCAGGTTTCATTGCATACTTGCCATCTAAGACTGATTTATTTAGTTCAGTACTTTTTTTTTTTATTTTTATTTTTTAAAGATTTTATTTATTTATTTGACAGAGAGAGATCACAATTAGGCAGAGAGGCAGGCATTGAGAGAGAGAGAGGGAAGCAGGCTCCCTGCTGAGCAGAGAGCCTGATGCGGGGCTCAATCCCAGGACCCCGGGATCATGACATGAGCTGAAGGCAGAGGCTTTAACCCACTGAGCCACCCAGGTGCCCCTTAGTTCAGTACTTTTAAAGCAAAGTACTAAAAATACTCCCGCCCCTAGTTATCTTTGCCTGTTCTGCAGCCATGACCATTGCACATCCCCCTGCAGGCAACAACCTTGTAAAATAAAGTGGTAGATCTGAGAAAATGTATCACTACTCTGAAGAAAATGTTTTTCAGGTGTGTAGCTTATTAATAGTGGAAACTTCATGTACAAAGACAGCAGTTATTATTCTTTAGAACAAATCTTGTTACAGCGAAATACCTTCACATGGGATATATTTGTTAAGTCCTCTTCATAAATCAATATTTTAAGTAATATGTGAAGTAAAATTCCACAGTCGTGAATGAATGGGTTGCTCCTTCATGTTCATTACCTTGCAACTTTTCCAATAGTGTAATTTCAAAATACAAAAATACTTCTCTTCTATCTCAAACACAAGATGAGAACCTGGTTTTCTGATAAAATTTTCATCTTTCAAATACATGTGTTTGTGTCAAAACACATTAACTTGTTTTCATAGCTCCTTTAGCATCACAGAAGATTTTCCTAAATCTTTATACAATAACTATCTTCATACATCATTATACAGCTGGGTTGAGAGAAGTAGATACAGTCTTAGATGGGGCGGGGGGAGACCAAAACACCCAACAGATTAAAAGAAAACAGATGAGCAGCTTTCCTGGATCCTATTGGAAGCCAACCAGGAAACTAGGATGAATCCCAAATTACTGAGTTGAAGGTATTGAAATCTGAAAATTAACTTGTTCTGTTGAGCAGAGGCTGCTGCTTCTTAGACACAGGCATTTTTTCTAGGAAAATCTGATAAGCTTTGGGTATACCCATAAGAAGAAAGGAAAATAAGATGTAACTGCTAAGACTTCTTCCTGAAAATTACCCTATCCATTGCTGCTGGGTGGTGTCTCCACCTGTCACCAGGGCAAAAAGCTAATTCTGCTTGTGGATTAGCACTCAGGTGACCTTGTAGTGGCACCAGTTCTTAGGGGCAAGTGTCAAGGAGATTTACCTTTCCACTGCTAAGTTGTTTGCATTTATAACATGAAAGGACAAAAGGAATGTTATAGAAACCTACTTATGGATTTTCTGACCTGTTCATAAAGACAACACATAACACTGGCTAGTCAGCCAGTAGATAGGGTTCAGTCAGGAAGAATGAATGCACGGAAGAGCTGAGCTCAAGACACAGCAAGGAAATTCCACAAGCTGCTAATTGTTATTTTCCAGACTCAGTTTTCATAAAAATACTTCCTTTATGGAAAACTCACTGGACCTTGACATACTTGGTTTGGTTCATTTAGTAAGTCTATTTAACATCATTTAACATAGGTGCAGGGTCTAATTATTAAGAAATTATTATTTTTTAAATTTTTATTTTTTTAAAATTTTACTTATTTGACAGAGAGAGAGAGAGAGCACAAGCAGGAAGAGCAGGAGAGAAGAAGGGAGAAGCAGACTCCCTGCTGAAGAGGGAGCTCAATCCCAGAACCCAGAGATCATGACCTGGGCCCAAGGCAGACACTTAACCCTCTGAGTCACCCAGGTGCTCCATAATTATTAAGAAATTATTAATATTTTTATTAGGGATGATAATATATGATGATTATGTTAAAAAAATCCTTAACAGCAGATACATAGTAAAATGCCATGATGCATGCCTTGGACTTTCTTTAAGATAATGGGGCAAAAATGACAGGTGAGGGAAGATAAGAAAAGGAGACTGGCCAGTTGTGATGGGTGACAGGTACATGGAGGTTCACTGTACTAAACCCTATACTTTTGTGCATGTTTTAAACTTCTTATGAGAAAAAGTTAAATGATTTAAAATATAGGCCCCTTGGGGCACCTGGGTAGCTTAGTCGTTAAGCATCTGCCTTTGGCTGAGGTCATGAACCCAGTGTCCAGGGGTCAAGCCCCTTGTCGGGCTCCCTGCTCTACAGAAAGCCTGCCTTCTCCCTCTCCCATTCCCCCGCTGTGTTCTCTCTCTCGCTATGTCTCTCTCTGTCAAATAAATACATAAAAATTTTTAAAAAATAATAAAATAAAAATTTAAAAATTTTAAAAAAATATTTAAAATAGGCCCCCAAAGCCAGATCATGACAATACTCTTCTAGGTGGTTCCCATGCAAAAATGAAGACAGGCTTAAATGCCTACCCCTAAATACCTAAATTTCTTTGATTCAAAAATATCATCAGTTGGAAGATCCACCATTCATTTAATAATAGTTTTTCAGATGGGGCGCCTAGGGGGCTCAGTGGGCTAAGCCTCTGCCTTTGGCTCAGGTCATGATCTGAGGATCCTGGGATCAAGCCCCACATCGGGCTCTCTGCTCAGCAGGGAGTCTGCTTCCCCCTCTCTCTCTGCCTGCCTCTCTGCCTACTTGTGATCTCTCTCAAATAAATAAATAAATAAATAAATATCTTTAAAAAAAAAGGTTTTTCAGAGAAAAACACACTGCATTAAAATACACACTGATTACAAACTATATCCCAATTTCAGAATTGTTGAAAATGTGAAAAACATGCCTCAGAATTAAGGTAACCTGATCATTTTGTTGTGAATTATTGATTTATTTATTCATTTTTTAAGTAAGTTCTATACCCAATCTGGGGCTTGAACTCACAACCCTGAGATCAAGAGCCCCACCCTCCACCAACTAAGCCAGCCAGCCAACCAGTCTGCCAGCCAGTCAGCTACCTATTGTTGTCAGTTGTTAATAGAATTATTGTGTTAGAAAGCAAAGTTTGAAAATAATGGTGTGCCAGGCCTCCATTATTTATCTTACTTATCATCATATTTTATCACTTATTTTAACCCTGCCAAGTTGAAATTTGTGTTAATTCATTTGGTGGCTGAAGGTTTGCCTTCCTGAAACCCATGAGAGAAACTGCATGCTAAAAACGGATTTATGAATATTAATAAACGTGGTCTTTACTGGCCTATGCTTTATTGGCCTTGTTCTACTACTTGGACCGGTGCATTGGGCATTTAATTCCCTGAGAATCAGCACCCCTTCAGAAACCTCTCCAGAAAGAGGAAGCGGTCTGGAAACTTGAGGCCACCCCCACGTTGAGTTTGGTCCTTTTCAGAGAAGAAAGGATCTAGAGCTAGCAGGCACCCGGCTAGAGCTAGCTAATGCTCTGCCCAGCGGCTCTCCTTTCCCTGGGCAGCGCAGGGGGCGGATGGTCTCACAGCTGGAACAGCCCCGCGATCCCCCACGTCGCGGCAAGGGGTGTGGAACCGCCGCTAGACCAGCGAAAGGAACCACGACGTCTACAGACGCCGCGTCAGCCCAGCCCGGAAGCGCGGGGTGCGCAGGCGTGCAGGGCGGCCATTACTTACTGTCTTCCGGCAGGTTGTTTTCCCGCTCTTCTCTCTCCATCTGCTGGCACCACCCTTCCATGCGGTCCCGCTCGGCCTGGAGAAGCTTCAGAAACCAGTGGCCATCCCGGTGGCACACTGACCTTTGGACGGCCTCCAGGGGGTCTTCAGTGATCGAGTCAATCCAGGGATCCGGGGGAGGCAGAATCGAAGGGTCAAAATCCGCATCAAAGTCGTCGTCGGCAGCGCAGGCGTGGTAGTGGTTTCCTGAGCCCTGAATGCTGACCGTGGAGGTGCTGGCGTCCCGGGAGAACTGTCTGGCCATTGGACCGGGGCACGAATTGTCCTCTATAGACTCCAGAGAGTTTTCCAGATTATCGTGGAAGTCCAGGTCGGCCTGTACTGCTGTTGTCACACTGTTGGATCGAGTGAACCTGCGGAAGCTTGGAGGAATAGAGAAAGGAGAGTTAGTTCAAGGTAGTTTCTCGAAGCAAAAGCATGTCTACTTTTCCTGGTGAATGTGACCATAGGCAGCCTCATCCTCTCAGCCTGGGGAGGTAGCACCTTGATGCAAACTTATCAGTTGCCTTAGCTCTAATATACAGAACACAGATCTCTCATCTTTATTCAATGCCATATTAAAGCATATCTAGGCAGATTTTAGAAGCAGAACAATGTGTACAACTATTGAAGCTAGTATTACGTCCTACATCCAACCTCCTTCTCAAGTCTGGGGTGGCTTGAATTCTGGCAGTCAGGAAGGAAACCATTCAATTCTGTCTTAATCTGCATAATTTGCTTAAAAATTGGGGAAACAAAGCCAACCCAACCTGGCCCAAGCCATTTGTAAGTCCCGCATAATCACATTTTTTCCAGGGACAGCTCTTATGAAGTAAGACTTTCTGAAAGCAGATTAAAATGTCATGATGTTCCTCTTTTTCTTTTCTTTTTTTTTTAAAGATTTTATTTATTTATTCGACAGAGAGAGAGATCAGAAGTAGGCAGAGAGGCAGACAGAAAGAGAGACAGAGAGAGAAAGAGGGAGAAGCAGACTCCTTGCTGAGCAGAGAGCCTGATGTCGGGCTCCATCCCAGGACCCTGAGATCATGACCTGAGCAGAAGGCAGAGGCTTAATCCACTGAGCCACCCAGGTGCCCCTCTTCTTTTTTTTTTTTTAAACCAAAGAATATATCAGGAGATATAAAGTTTGTTCATATCATTGGTGATATTAACAGATTATTTGTTTAAGGGGGTGATTACCAGATTACTCCTCTATAAAGTTACTATTTTCCTCTTTGTAATTAATAAGAATCTTCTGGAGAGGGCCTTTCAAAGTATGCAAATATCCAGCTCTTCATTATACTTTTACCATTAATTTTAGCATCCATCGATGATTTTTATCAGCAGCCATTATTATTTATTTCTATATTTGTCCAACTTTGTGCATATACATGTATATTACAAATCATCAGTTCATATTAACACCTCTGGTATCTCTGATGTCCACAATCTCTTCAGCTTTCTCAGTGTGGCACAGTTCTCTTCACGACTGATCCTCTTGAAGCTCCCTCTCTAGGCAAAGCGCCCTGCCATCCCCAGATTAGGGGAGGAACTTACACCATTCTGACATACCAGTTTAGACAGAACTTCAGGGATCCCTTGGCAAAATCCTGTCTGAGGAGTCCAGGAAATGTGGAATGCCTTATAAATCTGTCTTTGAGGTTCCTCTTAAAATTAAAACACCTTGCCCTCATAATGATTCTGATCGAATAGGTCACTGTTATCATTTGGCACAAAGCCTCTAGGGCAAAACAGTTCACAGTTGTAGAGTTCTCTGATACCATTCTCCTCTGCACCTTTAATTTCTCTTTCCACAGTCCTTGTACCAAGATAATAAAAGACAACTTGTTCATAGATTTAGTTTGAAAATTTTATAAGGATATTCACGTAATCCTTGTTTCTCAGCCAGATGGTTCTGTACATGTCTGGTTGACCCCTACAATGAAGATGAGGGTATATGGAAGGTGGGAGGGGTGGGGAAGAACAGAGGAGCAGTGAATTCTTCCTCAGACAAGGGGCAAGGGAAAGGTGTGGGCCTGAAGTAATTTAAAACTCACACAAAAAACTTCATTGGCTCCTACAGCAGGGAGGCAACAATGATAGAGAATGTAAGTCCACTGAAGGAGGCATCATGTGCCTGTTATACTGTTATAGGTAACTAACTTCCTAATCTAATCTAATATTTTACTTAATTTTCCTTGTAAAAAAATATACATGACATAAAATGTACTATTTTAACCATATTTTTAAGTGTATGGTTCGGTGGTGTTAAGTACATTCACAGTATTGTGCAACCACTACCACCATCCATCTCCAGAACTTTCTCATCTTTCTTAGTTGAAACTCTGTACCCATTCAACAGTTTGTCTCCTTCCTCCCAGCCTGTGGCAACTACCACTCACTTTCTGTCTCTATGGAATTTGACTTCTCTAGGTCTCTCATAGAAGTGGCATCATGGTATTTGTCCTTTCATGATCAGCTTATTTCACCTAGTATAATGTCTTTAAGCTTCTTCCATGTTGTAGCATGTGTTAGAATTTCCTTCCTTTTTAAGGAAGGAAATACCACATTTTGTTTGTGTACATACCACATTTTGTTTATCCATTTGTGTGTACATACCACATTTTGTTTATCCATTTGTGTGTAGATGGACACTTGGGTTGCTTCCACCTTTTGGCTATTTTAAATAATGCTTCTTTGCACATGGGTGTACAGATATCTTGTTGAGACCCTGTCTTCCATTCTTCTTCTTTTTTTTTTTTAAGTTTTTATTTGAGACAAAGAGAGAACACAAGCAGGAGGGTGCGGGCCGGCAGAGGGAAAAGCAGGCTCCCAGCAAGGACCCTAATGTGGAGCTCAATTCCAGGACCCTGGGATCATGACCTGAGCCAAAGGCAGATGCTTCACCGACTGTGCCACTCAGGTATCCCCTGTCTTCCATTCTTTTGGGTAGAAATGCTGAAGAGAAATTACTGCATTATATGGTAATTCTATTTTTAATTTGTTGAGGGTCTACCATACTGTTTTCCATATTGGCCATATCATTTTACATTCCCATCTGCAATGCACAAGTGTTCACATTTTTCCCCATTCTTGCCAACACTTATTTTTTGACTTTTTGGTAGTAACCATCCTAATGTGTATGAGGTGGTATGTTTTCTTGACTGGCTCGTGATCATGCCCTGTTAAGTTGGTTGATTTGCCAATTGATTTTCTTTTCTTTTTTTTTTTTTTTTAATTATTTATTTATTTATTTGACAGAGAGAGAGATCACAAGTAGGCAGAGAGAGAGAGGGAGAAGCAGGCTCCCTGTCGAGCAGAGAACCGGATGCGGGGCTCAATCCCAGGACCCTTAGATCATGACCTGAGCCGAAGGCAGAGGCTTAACCCACTGAGCCACCCAGGCGCCCCGGTGCCAATTGATTTTCAATTGATGTTTTGTACTCAGTAGTGCCAGTCTTCCAGGATGTTGCTCTAAACAATGTCAGTACGACATTTAAAAAACCAGATTATGTCTTTTTTCTTAATTCTCCTGGAACACTTATTAAAGCCAGTTAATACTAATACTTCAGTTCATGAAAAAGAAAAAGTGACCAGAACAATACAGGTACGTAGTTATTTATAAGACCGTAGAAAGACTAGAAGTTACAAAAAGGTGAGAGTACAATTTGCACAATAAATTCTTTTTTTTTTTCCCTAGAAAATAAATGTCAAGAAAAAAGGTGGCTGCACCTTTGATCTGTATTAGTTGATAGGATGACCAAAATAATCAAATATAGTATGATTCTGGCCACTCATTTCATGAAGATAGATGAACCAGAAAAACCTGGCCCATCTTTTGAAGAAATTACTTCTGTTGAGGGTATTTTAGCTGGTCATTTTAACTCTAGAATGGGCCATACAAAATAAATAAATAAATAAATAAATAAATCGCACAGTATGATGAGATCGGGCGCGTTCAGGGTGGTATGGCCGTAGACAATCGCACGGTATGAAAGCCTGAAAGCCATGTTACAAATGTCTTGTACCAGAGCAAAAGGAAGAACAATTTTGCTAATGTGATTCTTCCAATAGCCCCTTACTGCTTGGCTGCAGTAGGCCTTTCCTGTGTGCTTCTTATTCTCCGCCCACCCCCCTCCAAATGTTAAATGTCATCTTTTGAAGCTCAGCTTTCTTTCCAGACACATGTGTGTGAATTGGATGACTCTCCCTGCAACAGTTGACATTTTGGCTGTTCTACTAACACAAAATCTCAACTATGAAAACATTAGGCTTCACTCTCCAAGATCATATATTGCCAGGGACATTACATTTTCCAGACTGAAAGGAGTGCCTTATTTTCAATCGCAGCAGACTTGCCAGAGATAGAGTCTGTTCCACACACAAAACAGGGTGACCTCTCCCGGGCCTCTCTTTTTTACCTACACAAAACTGTACCACCAGCATTCCTGACAGAGGGCTCCTGGCTATGAATCTTGTAAAGTATCCACCTTCTTAAGAAAAATTACTTGGCAGTAGATTAATAGAAGTTTGCAGTTTAGTCACCCAGAAAGAAATAAAAGTTAAGTAAAATTAAAAAGGTTTGGGATTAAAAGCGGTGCCTTTGAACTCAGGCAGCTCTGTCCAGGCTGCGCTGTTTCTCTCAATTAAGTTCCTTAAGAAAATGCTTTCTTCCACCCAGAGCTTTCAAAGAATGTTCTGCTCTACAAAACGCTTTATGTCTTTCAAGTGCAAAGTTCCCTCTGAGTGAAGAGTACAATCAAGTTGTTATTGCTGTTTTAAAACTTGATAGGAACACAAAAGGAGTCATTGGATTGATTTCTGTATTTTTAAAAAGAATAGATCAGTTGCTGGTAGAGGGTGTAAACCTATAAGCTGAACCTAGTGGCTTGCCATTTCCAAATCCACAATCCCCAGGCTGGAAGCTTCTTTGGTACTTCATGCCCTGAAGGCACAATGTGTAATAATTACAACTTCTGAAAAGGACTGGCCAATATTCTGGCCTAAGGAGCAGAAAACCATGAAACTAAAGACTGGATCAACCAGTATGGGACACCATACCCTTTCTGTTTTGAACAGCAAGAGGAAAGTCATTTGGTGGCATTCACCTCTGCTGTTGCTTTGTGCTCTCTGTTTTGTTTTGTTTTAATTTAAAATTTCATTTTGTGTAGGCTCTGTGCCCAGCGTGGGGCTTGAACTCACGGCCCTGAGATTAAGAGTTGCATGCTCTACCAAGTGAGCCAGCTACATGTCCTATGTGCCCCTTCTGTAAAGCAAGTTTATATGTGTAATTAGAGGATTTTCTGCCCCCCTCATGCATCCCTCCACGACTTTTCTGTAGAGGGCATTACAAATCAATACATAGATGATTAATTACAGAGGCCCTTCTCGTTCCCCCTGTCTGATGAGGCTGCATTTAAACAAAGTTAAGGCATAAGCAAAAAAAAATGAAGTGCAGTCAGTATGTTTAGAATATCCATGCTTTGGCCTTGCAAGGCATTCAGCTGTGTGAGACCCAAGGCATAAACTTATCTGGAGGAGATGAACTCAGTCATTCTGTTACTGAACCCTCTAGCCCCTGGTTATCTTCTTCATCCCTCTTATTCACATAATGGTTGCTTTTCAGGGCTAAACGCGGTTTCAAAGGGAGAAACACTAGTTCTGTGCTGTGCTCTTTTTCTTTGTAGGAGGCTTTAGACATTCTTCAGTAAGTCTGCTGTCAAGGCTGACTAGATGTGGGATCTGAAAATGCTACTCTTGAAAAGTACAACCATCTGGGTATTTTATGAAATGGCACCCTTTAACTGATGCAAAAACCCAAGATGTTTCATTATATAAAAGATAGATCAAAAGCAAGGTGTGGGGGTAAGAGGAGATTGAGGTCCAGAATGAAAACTTTCTAAAAAAGAGATTCTCTCGTTCTTGTCAGATCAGCTTCAGAGTTAGAATAATGAATGGAGGAACCTAGGTGGGATGCAACCCTGGTCCCAAATGCAGGGGGAAGGGGCTCTCCTGCTCCCCATTCCTATATGGTCAGCACTGTCCTCTCAACAGATTGTAAAACGACCTCCAAACAAGCTTCCACTCATTATTCAAAAGCCATCAGGTTCATCGTTCTTTTACCTGAATATCTCTTTAAGCAAAGGAAAAAGGAATAAATTTTCTACATAAAGGCTCTGTTCTAGGTAATTGTAATGCAATTGCCAATTAAAGAAAGGGAAGGAGCAGACATTGATGACAGTGGGCTTGTTATCCTTGGATCGCTTAGGAGATGGCCTGGCACGTGGCCAGCCTTCCTCAGGCTCTCTGGGTAGGTGCTAGTATCCTCGATGGGGTATCACTATAGGAATCTTGGTTAGGAGTCTCAACAAAACATCTTTGAACTGGCAGCGACCCAGCAACCAGAGCATTAGGTCACTCCTTGACTGTTGACCCCAGGTAACTAACAAAGGCCTGAGAGGTCTCACCCATAATTCATTTTTATTGTCTTATTTTGGGGTCATTTGGAGGCCAGAGGCTTGTGAATCTGAAGATCATTTTTCTTTTGCAAACTAAGTTATCTGCAAAAAAAATGTGAAGAGGAAGAAAGAAAGAAAAAGAGAGGGAGGGAGAGAAGCCCGAGAGACAGACAGTAGTAGGGATGGAAGTAAAGAGGGTGGGAGAGAGATGGGGATAGAGAGAGAGAGGGGGACAGAGAGAAGAAAAAAGGAAGGGAGGGAAGGAAAGGAGGAAAAAATGTATGAGGCATATCAGGAATTATGCCAAGTTTCAGGCTTTAACAGTTTGAAATGCATGAATGCCACACCTTTAAAACTCAGGTGTATTGTAAGGACTATTTGGCTAGGTCATGGTATTATTAACTTGGCAAAGAAAAGAAGTTATTTGCCAAATGTAATATTGAGGGTGGGTCCTAGGCTGTGCAGTACTCCAAGGAAGCTGTAAGGAGTGGAAATTGATCCAAAGCTTCCAAGATTGGCAAAGGAGGGATTTTTTTTTTTTTTAAGATTTTATTTATTTATTGTCAGAGAGATAGAGTACAGGCAGGCAGAGTGGCAGGCAGAGGCAGAGGGAGAAGCAGGCTCCCTGCAGAGCAAGGAGCCCGATATGGGACTCGAACCCAGGACGCTGGGATCATGACCTGAGCCACACAGGCAGCCCCAAGGAGGGATGTTTTTGACTGCCAATGGTCTTTCTAACTCTGTGGTCCCTGAACTGGCTGTCACAAGATGTCTCAATTTTGGCTGCTGCTGCTGCTTCTTCTTCTTCTTCTTCTTTTCTTTTTGAGATTTTATTTATTTATTTTACAGAGAGAGAGAGAGATCACAAGTAGGCAGGCAGAAAGAGGGGGAAGTAGGCTCCTTGCTGAGCAGAGAGCCCGATACATCTGGGGCTGGATCCCAGGACCCTGAGATCATAACCTAAGCCAAAGGCAGAGAGGCTTAACCCACTGAGCCACCCAGGCGCCCCTCAATTTTGGATTCTTGTTTTCACATCCTACTTAGTTGAAAAGGCACAACTCACTACAAGCCCAAATGTTTATATATTTAAGACATTTATGATCAAAAGAGATCTCTTACAGTAGTTGATGTTATGCCAAAAGAGAAAACAATGCTAGCTTTGCACCTGCTTGTTATGCCCAGTTATGAATCCCTGAGCTTTAATGTGTGAAGCAAGGAAAAATTTTAAAACTTGGAATTTTTTGGAAATAGAGGTAATGTTGGTGAAAAAATAAGAGTCTAATTATCCTTATTCATGGAGGCATTTGTTTCTGGGAATGGGGAGCAACTTTGATAATAGCTTGAAGGGGCCTTCAGCACCTGTGACTCTGGTGTGTGCATTCACGGACCTGATGAAATGGCAGGTGTCATTCACAACCACATTTTGACCCCAGCATTTTTTCCCCTTAGCGTTAAAAGTGTCCCAACACTTTAGCATTAAAGGGTCCTAATAGAGTATTTATCAACATTTAGCACACGGGGTAAGAAACCTATGCACAGCTGGGGTATCTTTGCTCCTCTTGGAAAAAAAGCACATCTTTAAAAAATAAAGACAGAATATTGACTCTTGATATATAAAAGCCTTCATCATGAGCAGACATGTACTATAAGAAAGGTTAAAAGAAATCTTTTAGGGCCACCTGTGTGCCTCAGTGTTTTAGGCCTCTGCCTTTGGCTCAGGTCATGATCTCAGAGTCCTGGAATCCAGCCCAGTATCAGGCTCTTTGCTCAGTGGGGAGCCTGCTTCCCCCTCTCTCTCTGCCTGCCTCTCTGCCTACTTGTGATCTCTCTCTCTCTCTGTGTCAAATAAATAAATAAATAATCCTTTTTAAAAGAAAAGTCTTTTAAGGAAAATGATGCTAGATGGAAATTTGGGTCTACACAAAGAAATGAAGAACACTGGAAATCATAACTCTGTGGATGAATAGGACTTTTTTCTCTTTCATTTAAATAATTTAATTAATTAATTAATTAATTTTAAATTTTATTTTTAAGTAATCTTTACACCAGACATGGAGCTCAAACTCAAGACCCTGAGATCACGAGTTGCATGCTCTTCTGACTGAGCCAGTCAGGTGCCTCTATTTAAATCATTTTTTTTTAAAGATTTTATTTATTTATTTGACAGAGAGACAGCGAGAGAGGGAACACAAGCAGGGGGAGTTGGAGAGGGAGAAGTAAGCTTCCCACAGAGCAGGGAGCCCAACACAAGGCTTGATCCCAGGACCCTGGGATCATGACCTAAGCCAAAGGCAGATTCTTAACAACTGAGCCACCAAGATACCCCTATTTAAATCATTTTAAAGATAATTGACTTTTAAAGCAAAAATACTAACACTATATTATGGATCTTTAATATACATAGAAGTAAAATGTTTGATAACAGTAGCCAACTTTGGGTAGTAGAGGGATGGAAACATGCTATTGTAAGTTTTTAACATATGAAATGATCTAATTTCAATGAAGGTATAATATAATTAAAGATACACATTATAGGGGCGC